>JARHVA010001147.1:1597500-1695000 GCA_037957365.1 Torreya grandis
TCTACTTATGAGTTGATCTCCTTTTGATTGATTTGGAACCTCTCACCTTGATAAACCTTGAGTTAAGATGTGGTTGTGTGTGTTTTTTGACTCTTTTACATAGGTCATGTTATGACTAACATGTTGGGTGACCCTACCAACTTGGATGCTATTGGTATCTCTCCTAGTTATGTAATTTCCTTTATTGGCATGTATATGAACATTTTTGTTTTTTCAAGGAATATATGTACATGCTCAAACCAATTCATTACCTTGGGCCATTTAGTTTTTTTTATCCTTGTGTACTCATTTCTTTCATGATGTGATATGCCTTGACCTTGTACTAGTTTCTTATAGTCCTCCTTTGGTTCATTTTATGACTTAAGTAACTAGATATTAAACATCATGATGATTCTTGACTTTTGGAATATTATGGGTTATTTATTAATGAAAATGAATAACTTGTGGGTTTTATCTATTTATGATAAATGTATGAAATTGGGGATAGATTGCCAAATGTAAGGCCATGCACAATTAACTCTTAACATGGTAACTAGCTAAATAATTTAGAACAAGCCCATAGTTATCGATGTTTTAAAGATTAGTCAGTTTGTTTAGAATCAAAGGATTTAATGTCATGGTTATTATTTTATACCTATTTTATTTATTTCAATTTATAATCATTAAAATGATTTTATAAATGATAATGTGGTGCAAGGACCTCAAGTCAGAGATTTTCTTATGAAATCTCTACACCTAGCATCAGCTTAATTATCTACAAATATGTTAATGTTAACTCTTGATATAAATGGTTGCATGTTTTTAGAAAATAAACCACTGTGATAATTATGGTTGTGATTTTTATCCTCATGTTGCTTCCTTACCCCATTGTTTATTAACCATGACTATAAATATCGGTTGCATTGGATGTTCTCTTACCTTGACCTTTGATAATCTTGATGATCACACCTTGAGATTCGTTTTCTTTTACTATATTAAATAAGACCTTGGATGTTATCATGCTATATATATTTGTTGGGATTATATTATCTAGTTATGTGATACACTATCCTAATGTTTCATGGAAATTATATGGCACCTTGTTGCATTGGGTAACACCCTCATGTTTAAAGATTTACCTCTATGGTAATGATGGCCCTCTTGAGATGTTTCCAATACCTAGTGTTATAATGAACATGGGGGTTAATGTTTTATATTAAAGTAATCATTTTTATGACTTTTACATCATGTTGAGGTTAGACTTAGAGATCAATTCATAGAGCTACCTACTCTAGTTCTCTTGGCTGGCTTAAGGGAAATTATTTTGTGACTCGATTAATGACAACCTGATTATTTCATTGAGCATATAATTTAGAAGACGTTAAGGAGGATGAGGTACTTAACCAAGGATAAGATAATTTTACATGGTCATATAATAGAAATGAGTACTATGTATATAGTGCAAATTTTATTAGTGTGCACTAGCACACTAATACACTCCAACCTATATATCCTTGTTAAGTAACATACTCCCTTATAGAATCTTTTAAGGGTATTTTAACCCTAGACAAGTAACCTTATTTGATATAATTCATTATTGTAATATGATTATGTTTATGCATGATCAAATTTATGTAGTGTTGCATCACTCCCTTGTGTATAGGGCCCTACATGTAGAGCTGGATGCATTCTGATAAGGTAATTATAGAATTATTTTTTTGGGAGGGTTGTTTCAGTTGGAAATAAAATACAAGCATCTAATATTATTTGTACCTCCATCTAAATGTGAGGTTCCTAAATTGAATTAATTAGCCTATCTCCACCTGAAAAGATTGTGTTATGGCTTCAATAGAATTGTATGAGTAATGAATCTAGGGTTAAAGATATTTAGGTCCTCATATGTACATGTGATTACATCTTTGTAATACGCTAGTAGAGCCTTCATTTTTTTTTCTCATTTTTAGTGTATCTCAATCCAATATTCACATACTAAGGGTTTTATTCAATTTCTAGATTCTCCTTGATTAATTTGGAATGAATTGATTTATACTACTTTTTTTGAGTTTGTGTATCTACATCAAGTGTTCTCTCTAAGAAGACCATGCCCAAAGGGATGTGGTTTTCCTTAAGTTGTAGGACACCATCTTCTCAAAGGTTTTCAATATGCATGGACTCAACATATTTTTCATCAATCAAATGAGATTCAAAGGTCCTAGAAATACCCATGAATTGGACAATCAACTAATAATCCTCAAATATCAATAAATTTTCCATGTTATTTAGAACAAAGAAACAAAGAACTAGCTCCATAATGAATCTCTACATCATGGATTCTTGGAGTGATGGCATATTGGTAGCTCAGGATTCCAATGACATTGTCATCTAATTTTATTATTTTAAGATGCATTTAATTTTGAATCATTTAAAGGGCTCAATAAGGTCCCACACTCAATATTTATACTTATTTAAATAGGTAATCTTGTACTGATACTTATTTTTGAACTACTTAACAACCAGATCAGAATCACCAAATATATACAACTACTACACATTATACTTTAGTGTAAATTATAGACTAAGGATTAGAGATTCATACACATCTCTATTATTGGTGCAAGGAAATTATAACCTATAGGTAGCAAGGTACTAATTGGCATGTAGGTTGCTTAGGGTAATTTGCTAGGTATAGACCCTTTTTTTATCTTGCTCCATTGAAATAGAGAGTCCACAACTAAGAAAGTCCTTGAAAGTTTTATTCATTAAGCTCCTTCTTAGTAGTGAATGTGTGTACTCCCACATGTGGAGATGCAAAGTCAACCTTCTCATCCTTTGCATTGTACTTAGTAATAATGTAATTCATATTTGGTATTATGTCCACATAAATATTATTAGCTAATCCTTTCCATGGTAATAACATGTGTGAAAAATTAGTATCTATGTATCCATTTAGTGTCTTTTACCAATCATGTCTTAGTAATATACCATAAGATTTTAGAGTGTCAATAACCAAAATACCTATAAATTATTGTACATGTGGATCTAATTACATTTATATGTACATGTTTGTTAACTCTCTAACACATATAATTGAATACTTTTCCAATTATATCACTACCTTCTTTAAATTATTTGTAACCAAACATAAATTCTTGCATGCATTTGTAGGTTATCACACTTTGTGAAAGTATGCACTCTTCTATTGATGTTTTAAATGCTAAATTTTCATCTTTTTCGCATGACACTATCTTTAATCATGGTGAAACTTCTTGTTATTATGAAACACTTAAAATTCATATTCACACTTCTTATACCAAGATCAACTTAAAAATCATGCATAATATGGGTTATTCAAGTGGTACACTTGGTAAGTGAAAATATGGTATTATTGAACCCATTGTACCTATTTTTAATAAAAATTATAAAAATCTTGGTTTTAATGATTATATTACTTATAATACAAATTTTAAATATTATTGTCCTCCACATCAAATGACTAATGCAACCTATTTTGATTATACTGATTCTAATGCTCATGCTTTTCTTAACACTATTAAAATTTGGATGCATTATGGAAAACACAAGTGTTGTATATCTAAATGATAGAAATTACATTAATTCATATCTTTTGGTTAATACATGCACAACACTTTACATTATTGGAAAATGACTATATCTCCTACCTCTAAGGGTGTAACTATTTCAATTCCAAAATAAAATGAATCTTTTAGAGATTTTGTTGTCTTCTTGTGATAATTCTTCTAATAATTTATGAAAAATATATTTTTCAAGTGACACAAATTATTTTTATCTATTCTGATTAAATCAATATTTTATTCATTCTTTTTTTACAAAGTAAATATGCTTTGATTATTTGGACTAACTTCTTTTCATGCAAGATATTGTACTTTATGATAGAAGTTGTTTTTACTCCAATTTCCTTTTTATACATCTAATTTTATTATAGTATGTATGTAGATCATATTTTTAATAATATAGGTTACTTAATTGGAAATACTGGTGTTATCATGTTTTTTGGTAGGTTTGTGGATCAATACTCCTTTTTGTTGGTCTTTTTCCATTACGGATCGATCACATTATCTAAAAAGGATTCTTGAAGATTCTTGGTGATCACACTTGTTGACTAATTTTGAAATCCAAGGTAAAAATGTTAACCTCTATAGGAAAAAACTTGATTTGCATGTATTTATAACATATTTCAAAGTTGTTTCATGCTTTATATGGTCTCTAATATGTTTTATATAACCTTATTAACATTGATTAAGGTCTATTTAGAGAAATTAAGGTAATAATTTATCTTTGTGTGTGCTATACTAGTCATGTCATATAGATTTTAAACTTATTAAAGTGGTGTCATATGTCCTTAGGTGTCCTTCAAGAACATTTCATGCCTTAACCAACTTATACAAGCATTTTATGATGATTTGGAAAGGCAAAGGTTTTTTTATGGACTTTAATGTAATTTCAATGAAGGAAAAGGGTGATTTTTCATACATTTCATGTATATAAAATATCACCAAGGATAAAATCCATAAAATAACTATTTAAAAAGTCCCTGGAGTAGTTACATAATTTCTAGATGTGTCATCAAGTTAGAAAGAGGTCAGAATTTTGACATTCAACACTTAACAAGTAATTTTCAATCACTTGTTTGGACTTGTGAACTCATTTTCAAAATAAAACATTGCATAGGTATCCCTTGGGATTCCACATGTAATATTATATCTTTTTATCAAGTTTAAATTCCATCATATGCATTAGACACTCTCTATCCTCTATTATTACCTTCACAAACTTAGAAAATAAAAAATCAAATGCATAGAACAACCAAGAGAGAGAAATCTAGAAGATAAAAATTTAGAAATTATTATATATATATATATATTATTTGGATTCAATTTAGTGGAACTATTTTGAATATTTATGGCATCTCCTTTATGAACATTCATTAAGAGTGATAGCAGGTCACGAAGTGTTATCCATTCAAGTAGGGTTTGGTTTTGGTCATGTTTATTCATGCTAGAATTTTATGGATGAGAATGCTTTTATGGAGTGATTTCAAAGGATAAAATTAACCTTTTCATTGTATTTTCATAAATCAATTCATATTTATGAGGTATTTTATTCAAAAGAGAAGGGTGTCTCAAGTGTGTGAGCATATCATCTTGCTACAAGTCTATTTTGGTTTGTTTGAGATGTTTATTAATGCTAGGAGTTATAAGTTCCTCATGTTTCATAAAGGATCCTTAAATTTCAAAATATTCATGTTATCTCCCTTATAATTTTATCCTTATATGCATTCTTTAAGTGTTTTGATCTTTGGAGGCATGGTTTGTGTAGTAGCAGTCTTATACAAGTTTAAATGCTAAGTTTGGTTCAATTAGAAAATAATATCAATGATAAATCATGACCAAAAATTTTGAAATTTTTGAAATCTAAATAAAATAATAATGAAACTCAAACATGTTCTCTAAAAGGACTTGGATAAGTTACAGTCATAAGGATACTTATTATATATCTTTAATAACTTATATTGTCTTACTTTTTTCCATTGTATAATCAAGAAACATGGATGAGTATTCAATACTCAAACATCCATGCAAAAGCTTGAGCTAACCTTATATATGTTTGTACAGACCAAATAGACAAGTTAAGGATGACATAATGCTTGGTAAAGAGGTATATAGGATTATTTATATGAAGTGAAATAATAATTTATAATGATTTAATTACAATATCTAATCAAAGAACTCAAAATTTCTTTTGTATCCTATACAATTAAAAGACAGACCTATAAGCCCTAAACTTATAGGTCTTCGTTTTGGACCAAAAGCTTATTTCCATCAAAAAAAGAATAGGGTTAAGACATGATTATATATATTAATGAAACAATACACTCAATTGGATAAATAAATAGTTAAAAAAGGATATTGTTCAAGGCGTAGCACCACAACCTCACAAAATAGTCAATTATAGGTACACATTTGGAAAGCACAAAGAGCAGTTGTGACTTTGGAAAGAGGTAGTGTTTTGATAAAATTGAAGGATGTTAAAAAATTAAAATGGTATAAAAAATTAATTGAGTTGTTAATTTATTAGAAAATGAAATCCCAAAACCCAAAAAATGCACTAAAATTATCCTATTACCACCTATATGTTGCTTTAGTAGGTAGACTAGTTATAAACTTGAAAAGAAGATAAAATACATAGTGATTGGTTTGGGGTTTGAAGAATAAATGAAAACATTATAGAATTAAATTGAAAATCAATGTGAACAAGGGTAATATGTAGATAAATATGAACAAATCAACTTCTCTAAACCCCACATACATTGTTCATCTCTACCATAAGTTTGCTAGGAAAGATAGACCATTCGTAAAGATTTAGAAGAAAAGATCACACGAAGCTAGTAAGAGGGGAGTTTGGATAATAACATGGCCAAGTAATTAATAAATATAAGGTAAAATAAATAAAAATACTTAGAGTATGTTTAGAAAATATGACTAAATAATTTCATCTAGACCTTATACACATAATCTACTGGGATCATATACGCCATCCTGGTCAATTGTAAGAGACTACTCATTTGAAGGACATATAGGTATGTGGAATGAGGTATATCACATTTTAATTATGTCTTAGTTCAAATACAACATTTATGTAGTCTTCATAATTAGGGTGGTGGTGTAACAAGCCTATAAATCTATTTAGGCTTGTAGAACCTAAAGTCTAAAAGCATAGTCCTAGATGAAATGTCTTAGAAAAGGTATTTGATTGGGATTAAAGTGTTATTATAATGGATTTTATATGTTCATTATTATATTATAGACCTTAAATATTCATCACAAATAGGGGTAAAATGTTGAAACCATGTTCAATCCTGTAGATCCTAACTCACACATAGGCAGTCTTGAAGAGCATTCATGAGAATTGTGATTGATTGAGAGTGTATTGATGGTTTGAATATTTTGAGAGGTTAATTGATAAATAAAATAATATATAGTACCATACAAAAATATGGTAAGGAAATAAAATTACAATTTGACTTTGAGACCATCTTGAGATTATCTTAAGGTAGGACTACAATCCAAACACTAGTTTTATCCTACTTGGTGAGGCCATGATATTATGCATGGAGATAAATAGCTTTCAACTATTATAAAGGGGTTATTAAAATTTAATTTGGTGGTGTAATTTGTTATATTAGACCCATTACATTCATTAATAAAGATAAGAATGTCAACCCCTCTCCAATGGACTATTTTCAATCTAAAAGTCAACTTATTGCACTCACAACTATATGGACAGGACACGTGTTAATAACCACCTAGAAAAATTTTATGGGGATATTATAATTGAAATTTGTGGCATTAGTTCAGTTTTTCAGGGCTTAGGGTTTATGAACAATCGTTAAGAGCCAAAACCACTCTAAACCCTCCAAAAACCCTAGTAGAGACCTGATGTAATAAATGGACCAATAAATCACATGAAATGACCAGTTTTTATTTTAAAACCTATTTTATATTTTTTATAAATCCAATTAGGTTCCAAATGTGTACTTTGTCTTGACTTGTACCTATATGAGTTGTAATAAATGCACTATATTGTAAATGTTTAAGGTGTTTTTAAGGGTTTTGAGTAATGGAGAACTTGAAAAATGTTAAGATATGTAATTTGGGATTTTTTATTCCTATTAAAGACTGAAAATATATAATTTAAATTATGTAAGTGATCAAACAAAATTCATCTTTCAAGGCAATCTCAAACAGGCCTAAAATGAAACTAGGTTTCAAGACCATTTCATGGTTCTCACACTTCCATAGGGTCTTGGGGAGTAAAATTTGTAAATGAGGTTGGTGAAAGGATATTTAAGGTTAATAATACCATTTTTGGTGGTTTCAAACATTTAGGAGAGATCCATATCATAAAATGATGTTTCTAGGAAAGGTGGCCTAATTGAGGCCTAATTGAGGAGAAAGAATGGGATAAAAAGGACACTTACACTTAGAATTAGGACCTATAATTTCAAATGGATATGTAAAGTTATAATAGGTCCTAAAATATTCCATTATTTTATCATTAAAATCTATACACTATTTTACATAATGATTTTTAAATGTTTTTAGGGTTATAAGGAATGAGGCCAAATGAAAACTTTTGGTGTAGAACGATTTCTTGGGGATAATTTGATACCTATAAATAAGTTTTTAAAAATATTATATGATGTTAATATTACATATATGGGGATAAAACTAAATTTATAACATTAAATCAATTTTTGACACTTGTAAATAAGATTGGCCTAGTGAGACAAAGAGACTTCTACACACCTAACAAGATAATAAAGTGTTGTGTTGAAGAAAAAATTCAAAGATAAATTGAAATATATCAAGATAAAATAAATTATGTAACTGAACAAGACCTAACCATCAACAAGGCCACTTGTTTTATCACAAGCCATGGAAAAGTACAATTTTGAAGAGCAAAGTAAGGGGTCAAGCAAGGTTCAAAACTTACATGCCACTTAGAGCATAATAGAATCTTTAGGTATAATTTGTTTTCATTTAAGGCCTTATGGGGTAGTTTCTAACTCATTTTTTGTTTTATCTCTTTTTTTGAAACTTTTCATCTCTCTCTCCCTCCTATGCCCTTCTCCTTCTTCTCTCACATTTCTCTATATATTCAACCTTCCTAGGCTATATTTGTATCCTCCACCTAGGTATGGAAAATACCTACCCATTTGCATCCCTTAATCAGTGAGAATAGTCTATTTTAACATTTTCCATGGACTCATTTCAATATGCATGCTTGAGTAGTTAAACTTGTTATGTGATATTCTTGCTTCATTGGTATGTTTGTCCTTGTTTAACATTCATAATTTACTTTGCAATCCTTTTTAGGTCTTTTTAAGTGTCCAAATGGACTGTGAAAGGTTGAATGATTTTTATTTACATTAGTGCCAATTCATAACCTCTTAATTAGTCCTCCTAGCCCAAGTATTCTTCATAACCTCATGAGAAACACTACTATAGAGAGGTAAATTTGGAATAATGTCATGTGTAGGTTAGTCTCATGTTTCAAGTGCATTTGAAGCTAGTTGGTAGTGGTCAAATAATATTTGGAGCATCACCCACATTATGATAGGTTTTTGTCTATTTTATTATAAAATGGTAGATTATTTTTTGAGCCTACGTGATTCATCAAGGGGATCTAGCCCTTTAACCTAAAGATTAACCTCTTTAATATGGTACCAAAAAAATTGAGGTGTTTCCATGTTACATAAAAAAATTTAAGGCTTGATCTATATTTCAAAAGGTGAAAATTTGATTGATAATAATTTTAGCATGCTCAGTGGGATTAAATTCTAAAGTAGTCGAATAATTGTTTGTGTTGTTCTTCTATATATCAGCCTTTAGAGGTATTCAAAACATCAATGGTTACTCAATGCAAAATCAAATAGTTATATAAAATTAGTCATTTATTTAAAGTAATTTGAGTTTCATTTGATTGTCTTGATGATGTTGTTATGACTGAGTTTGAAGTATACTTGAATTTCATGCATGTTGTTGAAGTTCCTCAAGCATATAGTATTCCCTATCAATCTTATGATAAGCCTTATCAACCTCACTATGATCCATATAAATCCTATGATCCTTATCATCCTTGTAATGAATCATATCAATATTAAGATTAGACTTCTCAAGTTAAAGATGTTCCTAGCCAACCTAGTCACTTCTCAAACTAGTCTATTTCATGTTTGAAGAAAACTCTCTTAGGCTATGAGAGTTACATGATAGGGCTTAACACATAAAGGGAATATGGTCAAGATATCCCTATTAATTTTAGTCATGATATGAGACACTCACTATGGATAATTAAAGAATAATGGGCACCCATTGAGAGAGTAAATTGGTAAAGCCTTTGAAGTGAGATGTTGGATGTAAGTGATCTCATGCAAAAAATAGAATATATGATAAGAGTTCATGAGGAAAACTAGGTCCAACTCCATCATCACCATCTGACTTCATACACACCACCAAAACCTTCATATATTCCACTCATTATTCCCAAAGAGATATTTACATATGAACTTCTAGGTGTTTTAAGTCCTTCATGTGTTCCTCAAACTTTACCTTCTTGGAAATAAATCTAAGAGAGTATTCAAAGGAAGGAGGAAATTTTTGTTGAGAAACCCATTTTTGAGGACCAAGATTCTACCGATTTTCTTCAATAGGCCCCCAAAAATTCTCTCAAGACCCCAAGATGGAATCAAGTGGTGAAGTTATGGAGTAATCAAGGTGAGACAAGCATAGATTAGGGAGTTAAATCCAAGGAAGAATATGAACCTATGCAAGTTCATCCTATCCCTCTTCAAGAGAGTTATTAAATCTCATACCAGCCTTCTTATGTTCCTTACCCTCATGAGGCCACTAATCCCCTTCAAGAAAATTTATTCCAAGAAAGCATAGACAAGAAAATTGAATATTTGGAGTTGAAAATGAAGATGTTTGAACCAAGCCAAGATCAAGAGTTTAAATTCAAAGAAATATTTATGCCTACTCAAGTTCCATTTCCCTCTCCTCAAGAACCTATAGATTTTCCATATTGGAGGTCTATTCAAGAAGATTTTCAAAATAAAAAGTGTATACACAATATTTTTAACTTTTATCAAATATTGATGCTTTACATTTTACAAGAACCCATTGTGAATAAATATTTCTAAGTGCATGCCTTAAGGGGTGCACCAAGAAAGGGTTGGGTAGACCTTTGGTGTTTTGAAAGATTATTGTCCCTTATTAACACATTATTTCCAATCTAACTAGTTCATTAAACATTTTCCTAAGTTGTTTCTGCTCCCTTGCATAGTCTTCTAGTCTTTTTCCTCTCTCTATCCTTCTTCTCTTTGCTTGGAACCCTTTTGACCTATTCAATACACTAGGTCCACCTAGTCGACCTAGTGTGTTTTGGGGTAACTTTAGATCTTCATTTTCCTTTTGTTGACCTAGCACAAACTTCAAGCATTAGCCTGAGAATGTACTAGGTCGACCCAATCTACCTAGTATAGTTGATAGTCCCAAATAATTTTAGGGTAAAATAATCCTATATAAGGTCATTTTGGTTAATTTAAGAATATAAAGTAGAGTTATTATTCTCTCACACTTCTTCAAAATCTGCTCTTCCACCATTCTACTTGAGGAATATTAACTTAGGTTTCAAATTTGGATAATCTAGTCTTATGGATAGATCTAAGATGCTTTGGCCTAACAAAGTGATCCTTAAAAACCACAAAAACCTCTTTTGAATCCCCATTTGATAGAGAAGATATTGAATCATGATGGGTTCATATTTAGGGAATTATATTCTAACTTTATTCTCCTCTATTTTAGTAGATAGAAGTAGCATAAGTATTGGATCAAATAATATTACTATTCATATTCTATGTATTAGGGTGTTACTCATACTTTATTTGAAGTTCCCTATACATATTTTATTACTTTACATCCAACCCCTCACATTGTACCACAAGCTTTGGTGTGCACTAGACTAGTTTACTTTTATTATTATTAGAATAGTTTACTTTTTTGTTTATTAATAAGTGAACATCAAATCATAGGACTCTTTTAGGTTTTTTGTACAATTATGTTAGATTTTAGGCTTTGGAACCCTTCATAGCATGATGTGTTGTAAAAAGTGATACAAGTGATCCCCTAATCAGGTCTAGTAGATCCTCATATTGGTCATGTTCCCACTTAACAAGTGTATCCCAAATTGGAAGTGTAGGTGTGCTCTATCTTATCTGATCCAAGATTAATTCATGTACATCATGCAATTTTGATTGCATACATTCTAGTGAACCTAATGTGAATCAAACCCTTGATAGGTTTTTTCATTTTTATTTCATTATTTGTCATCATTTCTTTCATATATTTTGACATATTTGTTCGATTATGTCAACCCAATTCTTTTTAATTATGTATAGGAGTAGGAAACTA
This sequence comes from Torreya grandis, assembly GCA_037957365.1. Taxonomy (NCBI): domain Eukaryota; kingdom Viridiplantae; phylum Streptophyta; class Pinopsida; order Cupressales; family Taxaceae; genus Torreya; species Torreya grandis. The sequence goes on from JARHVA010001147.1 coordinate 1,609,491, forward strand.
GATGGATTAACTTAACCTAGTATAGATTTTTAGCAATTTCTAAACTCTTAGTTTAGCATACTAGGTCGACCAAGTTGACCTAGTGTATTTTTAGCCACTTCACAACACATCTTGTATAGCCTGATCAACCAACTTGACCTAGTAGAGGTTTCGGTTTTATAAATTTATAGATCAACATACTACATCAACCAGCTCGACCTAATGAATTTCTAGACTTTTGGTCCAACCAACTAGGTTGACCAAGTTGACTTAGTACATTTATAGCAACTTTTCAGTAAGTTTTTATATTACTTGGTTGACCAGCTTGACCTAGTTTGTAGATTTTGGATCAATTTTCTCTAAGGTTCTTGATCAAGTAATATTCTTCATTTTCATCTCTAAATCATCAATGTGATTTTACATTCTTCTATCTCTTTCTATTTTGTAATTTCTTTTCAATTTTGTAGCCTTCAAAACTACCTCTACATAACCAACTAGATTGACCTAGTTGACCTAGTTTTATGTCTTATATTTGTCTAAAATAACTAGGTCAACCTAGTAGATTTTTAGACCTTATGTTCAATGGTGATAGATCGAGACTCTTGACCTATTTATATGTGTTATTCATATAGTTTTTTCACTATACCTTATTTCAAAGTTGGAATTTTCCTTGTATTCTAATCACATCTTTCTTTTCAAGTTATTTTCATGCTTAGAATAGTTCACATAGTCTAATTAGGAGGTAATTAATTAATTAATTAGTTATAATATTTCTATTCTTTTGCACACATGGTTAAATCATATAACATCAAAAATTATTTAAGAACTTGACTACCTAGGCAAACCTACTTGGATTTCATCACCAAGGTAGAAGCCAACTTGATACTTTAGTCAAGTATAAAGTGTGGTAATGGTATATGTTGGCTAAGCACCCAACACCCTTATCACTAAAGTGTATGAAGTGAGGGGGTAAGAACCAATACCAAGCATATATAATTTCCACTATATCCCCTTTCAACTTAAACATACCTAAAACCATCCATATATTGCTATCTAATACCTTTCTTATAGCCAACTACCCCATCATTTAAAGCTATTCCTAATAATCTAATTAACATTCTAGGTTGTGCACTTAGCTAGATTTACATTCCAATTTTTTTTCTTGGTATTTTATCAATTGTGTGTGTAAGAACTTGTATTAGCCAATGTTGATGCAAGATATTTACTTTATGTGTATCAATTGAATTGGCCAACACCAATTCAGTTGACTGTGTGTTTCCTTTCAACATTTACTCTCTTAGATTAATTATAAATCATCTTGTTCCATTCAAAAATTTGTCATCAATCTTTTCCTCTTTCTTGTTCGCTATACTAGGTTGATCTAGTCAACCTAGTACCTTTTTTGGCTTCTGTGCACTGCACTAGGTCAAGCTAGTCAACCCAGTATAATTTGTAGAAACTATTTTTACACTAGATTGATCTAGTTGACCTAGTTTTATTTCTATTTTGTTTGTTTTTCAAGATAGTTTCCCATTTCTTTACTTTTTCATCTTATTCATCTTTATTTAGTCACACTTATGTCTCTTATTAGAATCTTATTGAATAGTCTTAATACATTTTGATCCTATTGGGATGTTCATTATTTCCTCTCTTTTCCTCCAATGATAACCATCACTCTTGGGGCACCTCTTCTCCTCTTTCATCTACTAATTGTAACATGGTTCAAATTCAATCTCAATATGAAGTTTATTGATCTAATCCTTTTTACACTTACCAAGAAACTTCTCAAAATATTAAAACTAATGTAGGAGTGATTGACACAAGTTTACTTAACAATCACACTAATAACAATTCTTATAACAATCCTCCCCCAACATGAATTTGAGGAGTTCTCTATCTAACACCAATCCACCACCTTATATAACCCAATTATTATCCCAATTGATTCAAAAAATGAACATTATGAAAACATCCAACACCAATCAAATGATGCAAATTCAACAACACTTGTTTAATGTGGGTTATCAACTTATAATTATGCATCCTCAAGCTAATCCTAACTACATTCCTCCACCTCTTAGATATGCCTAAGGTAATGTTATTACTCAACCAATAATTAATAACAAGATTCTTCAAACCATTCAAAATGAGACTTTAGCTCCTTTCATTATATCTATTTACATTGGTAACATATCACTAACTATCAAATATGATGGGTCTAAAGACCCTGCCTCATTTCTTAAAGTATTTGGTCATCTCTACAAAGAGTGGATCAAAAATAATACATTTTATACTACTAAACTCTTAGTTAGAACGTTCAATGGATATTATAATGGTATAATTAATTAGATGAACATTATATTTGGCAACTTAAAGATTTGGTTAAACCTTTGGTTAAATAGTTTCAACACACTGATCTTCCTGAAAATTATCTTAGCCATTTAATAAATGCTAAGCAATCTACTAATGAATCAACTCATGACTTTATTAAAAGATGGAAATATTTATCTCATAAAGTCAATCATAATATGTCTAATGATAAAATTTTAAAACTCTTTATCACTGCTTTAACTCCCACTCTTCAATACAAGGTTCAAAGTTTTGCTCTTCAAAATCTTAATGAAAATCTTGACCAAGCTAAATGGCAAGACATTATTATGAATTAATTTGAAACTAATTCTAAACTTCTTAAAGGATCTTCTCAAGCATCCAATATATCACTAATAACACTTCTCAAACCAAACCAGTAGTTGCCAACTATGATATTCCTTTAATATCTCAAATAACTCTTTTGGTAAATCATAACCTTTCATATATCCTAGTGCTCTTCCTAAGTGGTATGATCCAAACCTCTTTTGTTGGTTTCATGCTGGCATTGGACATTCTCATGAATCTTGTAGATGTCTTTCTAAATGTGTTATTTCTTACATTCTTGGTGATTCATTTGACCATGAAGCCATGATCAAAATTCATCGTCAAGAATATAGTAATGCTTCTCAAAAATGACAATCTTATAAAGCTTCAACATATAATAACCAAAAAAATTCTTCCTCTAATCAATAAAATTCCAAGGATGTTCATGAAATTGATGTCGATTATGACTAATACTCTAAAAACACTCAACATGTTAATACATCTAAGGTTAATTATTATCGTAAACTAGCTAACAAATATCTTGTTAACAAACCTAAGAAACCTTCTTTGGAGGAAATATTACTTAAAGATACTTCCACCACCAACATTAAATTATAAACCTCTAACGAACAACTACTTCCTAATCCTTCAACCACATCTATTCATCCAAATTCTAATCTATCTTCTAAACCATGTGGCTCTGCTTTTAAATTTCATTAGAATTTTTTTAAAGGACTTAACTCAATGCCATGTAATATTATTCTTATGGAGTTGTTTTGTACTTCACCTTATCATCATAAATTCCTTATGAAACAACTCCAAGAGATTGAAGATCCTTCTTCTCTAGATGAAGAAACACCTTCTATTGATTCTCAACCAACTAACATTAATGCCATTGAATCTATGTGTTCCTCTTCTAAGATTTCTATTATATTCCTTGAAGAGGGCATGATTAATGATGAATTCCTCTTTCATGTTGATTATATACCTCTATTCATTAAAATAGCCATTAATACCACCCTTATTTGAAAATTTTTAGTTGACAAGGGTTATAATATTAATGTGACCTCTTTATGGATTTTACAACAACTTGGTTATTGCAAAAGTCATCTTAAACAAACTCATCTTACTTGTCATGGTTTTGATAAGACTAATAAAATCCACTTGGTTTTATATGGTTTCCCTTAACCATTGGTCACAATACCATTTAGACCAAACTCATGGTTCTTGATCTTTCTTTATCTTATAGCACACTGCTTGGTCATCCATGGACTCATCGAATGAGTGCCATTGCTTCTTTCGATAATCAATGAATTAAATTTATCTATAATGAAAAATGATATAAACATGAAGCTAATTCCAACCCATGGATTGTTCAATTACCTAATACTAAATCATAATATCATATTCCTACGATCACTAAAATTAATAATGCTCCTTCACTTCATCAATATGAATCTTAATTTACAAGTCACTCTTGCAGATTCTAATGATGATAAGACCAATGAATTAAATCATACCTACAACACCACTAAGTTACCTACATATTTTTATGAATGGCTTCCTCCTTCACTTTTTCCAAGGGATTGTACCATTTTCCTCTCATAGATGAGATTATTAATTTTTGCCTCCATGCAATGCTCAAGAGCCATCTTTACATGAAGAGGATTTTAATTGAAATGACTTAGAAGTGGCTAAATTTTTTCAAGATACTCTCACCATGTATCCTAAAAAATTTATTAATTTTAGGATTTCACCTTCTGAAGATCCTCCTAAATCTCAAGTATGCACAATATCTCCCACATACGAGACAATTATATCTTGGTCCAAGCTCAATCTATAGACTTGGATGTCTTGCATTATCAAAAGACCTTAGCTCAAATTCATGCTTTCAATTGAGATGTGCATATTATTTTAGAAGATAGAAATTTAGCACCTGAGGGTTATGTACCTCATATTAATCCTCCTCTTATCAATAATCCTTGGGTGGTAGAGCAAATCACACCTTTCAAACCTATAGAAGTACTTTCCTCTTATTTACGTCCTTTAGATCCTCCCATTACATATAATTATTTTCTATCAAAGAACCCATCATTGTTTTATCTACCACTTTTACTCTATCTACTTCTTCTACTTTTCAAATCACACTTGATGCCAAGGTAATGGATGTTCGTCAAATACATTTTAAATATGATCTCCATGGTAACCAAATTTGAGATTTAGAAGTAGCTGTTGAGTATTTTGGTCTTCTTCCTATTTTTTCTAGTGATAAAGCTATTCTTGAGCTACTTTATGCTTGAGAACTTCAACTCCCTTCATAACATCATCAACTTGGAAATTTCAAAACTAAAACTTTTTCACATCAACAAATTTATTACTAGCATTGATCCCAAAACTAATCTAATTGCATCTTTACCCAATGTACCATACCAATTTCAAGATGGTAATGCCATGCTTATTGAGGGAACAACTCATATAAAATATGGTACTCCCTTGTGCCCTCGATTGATCATAGTTTCCAAACTTTCACCCTATAAACATGATATGTTCAGCCTATTTTTTGATAAGTATCAAGAGGCATTCACTTGCTCTTACCAAGAAATGCCTAGAATCGATCCTAACATATTAGTCCATAACATCATTACCCATCCTAATGCCAAACTTATGCATCAGACGTAATGCAAATTTCCTCTTTAAATTAATAACTTATGCCATAATAAAATCATTAAACTACTTGATGCTAGATTAATTAAACCTATGGATTATTATGAAAGGGTTTCCAATATTTTTCTTATTCAAAAAAAGGTCACTATGGTCATTCATATCTGCATTGACTTCCACAATTTTAATTTTGTTCATCCTAAAGATAACTTTCCTTTACCTTCAATAGATTCCATTGTTTATTCCATGGATGGATATGAAATGTTATCTCTTATGGATGGATTTTCAAGATATAATCAGATTCATATAGCTCGAAAGGACCAACATAAGACTACTTTCACCATATAATAGGCACCTATTATTATTTTAAAATTTTGTTCTATCTCAAAAATTTTGGGGCCACTTACCAACATGAAATGACTCATATATTTCATGATCTCATCCATAAAATTGTCAAAACATATATGGATGATATTATAGGTAAATCCAAACACCGTACAAATCATCTTTATGATCTTACCATCATCTTTGATCCTCTCATCAAATATAAAGTCTAATTTAGTCCATTCAAATGTGTCTTCAGAGTGTCATTTGGAATGTTATTAGGATTCTTAGTCTTCCTTCATGGCATTTATGTTTATCTTGATAAGATTAATTCTATTATCAATATGCCTATTCCTCATTCTATTCTTGATGTTCATACCTATCTAGGCAAACTTGGGACAATTCAACGATTCATTCCTAAGATGGATTATCAAATTCAATCTATTAATTCCCTTATCAAGAAAGGCATAGCCTTAGAATGGATGGATCTATGTCAAAAATTATTTGATAATATGAAAGAATCACTACTTCATTCATTTACACTCCATCCTCCTTCCAATGATAGACCCTTAATACTCTATACTTCTTCCACACCCATATTATTCAAGGAAATGATTGATCAATAGGATGATATAGGAGATGAGTATGCCATTTATTATATTAGTTGAGGCCTCACTTATTATGAAACACATTATACCAAATTTGAGCTTGATTGCCTCACTATCTATTTCATTGTTGAAAAGCTTCATCACTACATGATTTACTAAACCAATTGTGTCATTGTTCATTCTTAATCCCTTCATCATTTTTTCTCCAAATCATTTCTTCCAAGAGATATAATTGTAAAAGGTATGATATTACTTATGAAATTCAATCTTTGCAGTGTCACACAAAAGGATGACAAAGGGTAAGCCATAGCTGACCAACTTGTTGCAGATCCTATTTCAGCCACTTCTTCCCTTCAAGATAATCTTCCAAATGATAATATTCATTACATTGAAGGTCTTAATAAAAAAAATTCTCATAAAGATTATTTTCATAGATTTACTATCAATATTGAATATAATCAACATAATAAATCTTTTGATTCCTCAGACATTACTAAACCAAAGTTTATTATCAAAGATCCTAAAATTAATATTGACTTACATGAGGACACTTGGACCCTTCACTTTGATGTTGCTAAATTCCTTCAAAGAGTTTGGTTAGGTTGCATTCTCACTATTAATCTTAGCAAGATAATTCCTTTAGATTTCTATTTTAAATTTGATGTCACTAATAATATAATCGAGTATGAAGCTCTTATCTTAGGTAGGAGAGCTTCTATAGATTTAGACAAAACATACTTTATTATCACAATGTAAAGGTACCTTTATTGATTGTGTTATGTAATATGAGGTCCCTCCTCTAACTAAATAATCACATGGGGGAATTTGTAGTGGTCACTGTAGTGGACATGCTATAGCTCACAAATGCATATGTATGGGTTACTATTAGCCTAGTCTAGAAAAGGATGCCATTAAATATGCTAAAAAATTTAATCCTTGTCAACTTCATGATGATATAATTCATTTAACACATACCAAGCTTCAAAATATCAAATCTCTTTGACCATTTTTCACATGGGAATTAGATCTCATTGGTCAACTTTCTCATACCCAAGATGGTCACATCCTTATTATCATCACTACAGAGTAATTTACCAAGTGGGTTGAAGTCATGCCTCTTATCAATGTCATCAGGACTACCATATCTAAATTCATTCTCAACCATATCATTTTCCACTTTGGTGTTCGTCACACCACCATTTTTGATAATGGTGGAAATTTTAAAAATAAACATGTCAAACAACTTTGCACCAAATTCAAAATCAATCACAAGTTTTCCACTCCTTATCATCCACAGTGTAATGATCAAGTTGAGGCCACTAAAAAAATTCTCAATAAAATTACTAAAAAGATAATTCATGAAACCTATATATATATATATATATATATATATATATATATATATATATATATATATATATATATATATATATATATATATATATATATATATATATATATATATATATATATATATATATTAGCATATTCATCTTTATGCCACACTTTGGGCCTATCAGACTAGCATTCATACTATCACTGGAGTAGCTCAATTTTTTTAGTCTTAAATTCCTAGTCAGTTCTTCCTATTGATGTTGAGCTTCTTTCTCTTTGCATATCTCCTCATGACATTATTCCAAATGAATAATTACATGACCCTCTACTTTATGTAATTAATCTTGTTGATTAACATCATCTCTCTACCTTGTAACCTAACCACCAATACAAGGCTCACAATACCTAACAACATAACAAATGTGTTAAAGTATGTACATTTAATGTAGGTGATCTTGTCCTTAAAGTAGACTACACCCATGAAAAGGAAGGTAAATATGACCAAAAATGGTGGGGCCCATAATTAGTTAAAGATATCCTTGGTCCAATCACTTATTTTCTTGAAACTAATGAAGGATTTTTTTATAAGGATCCCACCAATACTCAGTAACTAAAAAAGTGCATTGTCTAAAAATTTCCTTCTTGTCATATTTTCTATATATTTTTCTATAATACTTTTTTTAGCTTACATAAGCATATATCTATCCCTATATAGTAGTTCCCTCTTGTTCACAAGCCTTTGGTCTTCCCTTTTAGTCTTTTGGTTTCTTGATGTACCATAGTTTTCATTATCATATTTTTCATTCTTCCTTCTATTTACCAATTTTGATTTGGTGCCCTTTAGGATTTTATTTTTTGAGTTGCTTTATAAGACCACAGATAGGCCCTGACATCCCTCATAAAACCACCATATTTTTATCTTTTTTCTCTTTCTTCTGCTTGCCAATACTATTTTGGAATCCTTTGGTTTTTTATTTTGTGAGTTTCTTTGTTAAAAAGGTTACCTCAGTTTGCTTTTCTCTTGCTTACTATCACCCTCATGGGTCCTCTCTTTTATGAGTTGTTTTGTAAAACCATGGATAGGAATTGACCCTCCTCATAAAATTACCATTCTTTTTATGTTATTGACCTTTATTCTTAAAATTTAGCTTTCACTTCTTTTTCTAGATGGAATTCATAAATAATATATGCTAACATGTTTTCCTCCATTTCCCTCTTTCTTATGATAAGTAATCACACTTTTATGTCATTGTATCCCTTATTTTTTCCCTTTGTCACTTTTTTTACAATTTGAAGCAATTCAAATTGTTCTATGTGTCATTCCTCTTGATTTCCCTCTTTGTTTCACCTCCACCTTAGATAACATATTCTAGATAACACTTTTATTTTACCTAGATTTAAGAGAATATTAGACCCTACACTCTTTGAAGTTTCTCTCTCTTATAAAACTTTCCCTATGTTTTCAAACAAAAGTCATCTTTACCACCCATTTTTGGTTTTACAAATCCACATGAAGGAGGGATAAAAAAATCCATTAAGAAATTTAAAAGCCAAAACATTTGAAACAAAAGGCAATGATATCTAAAAGGAAACATAAAAATCTCAAAAGTCAAATTTACACCAAAAGACATGATTACAATCACATCTCTTATCTCCAATCAAAGATCAAACTCCATATTCATCTTCATATAGAGTTGAATTCCTTTGGGGTATGATAGGCTAGTATATTTGAATAAGGGATTTCAAAAAAAATCTATGGTGCTACCTACTTTCTCATGCAATTACCCAATCTTTGCAGTAGATCGACTGATCTATAAGGGGTCCTAAAGAACAAGAAACACATAATGGGGAGGTAGGTACATTTTACTTTTCATGCAGATAGCCTTAATGGGATGATCTATATAATCCATATTGTTAACCCAAGACTTGTGTAGCTAAGAGAAGTTCTTTAGAGTTCCTAAGGTTAATAGTCCTCTTTTTTTGACAAACCTAATTTGAGTGTCTTGACATTGATAAAGAGTTATATCTACCTTCATTTTTCCTTCATTCTCCATTCCACCCATTTCATTTTCCCCCCTTTATAGACAAATTATGATTCCAAATACGTTTTCCCTCTTCTTTAATTCCTTCTTATTTATTTCTTAAAAAAATGCTAGTGCTACTTTATTTTAATTTTATCTATCTTTAGACCCAAAACAACTTGTTTGAGAAACTTTTGATCATATTATTTATTTCATTTTAAATTTACTACTTATTTTACCTTTATTTTTACATTTACCATGATTTTTATGTCCTATTATTATGAACACATGTGTTCACACCCTTTTTCCATTGCTGAGTGAGATTTGGACTATTATTGCTTACTCATAAAAGTTTTTTCCCTTTTATGCACCTTTTTCCATTATTGAGTGAGATATGGATTATTAATACTAATAAATTTTGTTTTACCATTTTGTTTTTATTTTTACCAATGATTTGTCTTGCTTATCATTCCTTTTAAACATGTATCCTTGGTTTGAATTGGTGAGTTTTCCTTTTCTTTAGATTTACTTGTTTGAGTTTTTTGGTCTTTAGTAGCCTTGACTTTTTGATTACCTGGTTTACTCTTTTTTGACTTGGTCTTTTGGTATAACATAGCACTTGTAACCTAGTTTTACAAATTACAAAGTATGTCCCATCCACATAGCACCAATTATCTTGAATTTTCTTGTTTTTGTTTCCACTTTTTTGTATTTTTGGGTTTGTTGAAGGTAGTATCTACACCTACCACAATGAAAAATAAAAACACAGCTAAAAATCATCTTGTAATAAAGGTAATTCAAGGTACACATCATATTTATGTTTTAGTTATTTAATTTTTAGTTACTTTTCCTTTTTGTCATTTACTTTTAGTTATTTTCTGATTTTTAAAATACTACAACTTTTTTCAGTACCAACATTGTGTGCGTCCTTATGTTCTTTCTCAAAGCACCATCCCCTATCAAACCTTAGTGATGCATGATGAGCTTCGAGTGGAGCATATGTATACACATAATATTTTTAAATTTTATCAAATACTAATGCTTTACATCTTGTAGGAACTCATCACGACTCAATATCTCTAAGTGCATGCCTTAAGGGGTGAACCAAGAGAGGGGTGGTAGACCTTTAGTGTTTTCCAAGATTTTTATCCCTTGTTTCCACATTATTTCCAATCCCACTAGTTCCTAAAACCTTTTCCTAAGTTATTTCTCCTCTTTTGCATAGTTTGTTAGACTTTTTCTTCTTTCTATCCTTATTTTCCTTGCTTGGCATGCCTTTGACCTATTTAGTACACTAAGTTGACCTAGTTGATCTAGTCTATTCTTGGGTAACTTTAGCTCTTTTGGTTTATTTTCCTTTCAGCTGACCTAGCACAAAACTTAGGCATTAGATCAAGAATGTACTAGGTCGACCTAATACAATAGACATTCCCAAATAATTTTAGGGTAAGATACTCTTGTATATACAAGGTTATTTCAATCACTTTGAGAATATAAAATAAAGAGTTATTATTCACTCATGCTTCTTCACAATCTACTCTTCCACCATTCTACTTGAGGAGTCTTATCTTAGGTTTCTTATTTAGAGAATCTAGTCTTATAGATAGGATTTAGATGTTTTGGCCTAACAAAGTGATCCTTATAAACCACATCAAGCTCTTGTGAATCCCCATTGGCTAAGGGAGAGATTGAATCATGATAGGTTCACATTCAGGCAAGTATATTCTAACTTTGTTCTCCTCTATTTTAGTAGATAGAAGTAGCATAAGTGTTGGATCAAATAATATTACACTTTATATTATATGTATTAGGGTGCTACTCATACTTTATTTATTTTAAGTTCCCTATACATATTTGATTACTTTGCATCTAACCCTTCACATTGTGCCACAATATTTGGTGCACACTAGATTAGTATACTATTTTTGTTATTAAGATAGTTTACTTTCTTGTTTATTACATAAGTGAACATTAAATCATAAGACTCTTTCAGGGTTGTTGTATAATTGTGTTAGACTATAGGATTTGGAACCCTTCCTAGCATGATGTGTTGTGACAAGTGATACAAGTGATCCCCTAATTAGGTCTAACAAATCTTCATATTGGTCATGCTTTTGTTTAGAAAGTGTATACCCAATAGGAAGTGTAGGTGTGATCTATGTTATCTAGTCTAAGAAAGAGTTATACTTGCAACTAATGAATATTATTTAAGTGAACTTGATGAGGAATTCACCATTAGCACTCCTTTTGGGGAAGAAAAGAACAATTCAATTTTCATATATAGAGTCAAAGAGGATCTTGAAGTTAAGGACATATTAGCTAAACATGAAGAAGAATTCTCTAAAGATGTGTTTTAAGTTATATCTATTCAAGAAGGATGTCAAGAGAAGATGAATATCTTTGACAATAGTACCTAGACATATGGAATGCATTTGAGGCTATTCAATGGATTGTATCTCCTTTTGGATAGACTAAAGATGATATTGAGGCTGCCCTCTTGCTTGAAAAATAATGTGATGATCCACATGAGGTCATGTCATGTTTGAGATAGGCACAAGAATTAAGAGCCATCATGAGAAGGATCTTAATCCATATGATGAGTTCATCATATGAGACTAGTTTTCTACCAATACTCCACTTCAGAGCATGCCAAGAAGGTTATCAAGTAATATGAAGATGAAGACAACAAGACTAAGGCTCAGGGGGTATCTTGACTCATGCCATTTATCACTTCATAGAATAAGAGATAGTACAAGTTTTGACTTTGATCTAGGAGTAAGAAGAAATTTTTGGGTCTGTTGTATATATTAGTTTGCTTATGTTGTTTGTTGTGTTCCCTAAGTTCTTGATAGCAAATGTATGTGTTTGTCTCGTTAACTTTATGTGTGTTTCCTTTATTTTGTGAGTTTTGGAGGTTAAATCTGTTTGTTTATAATGATAAAGGTCTAGTTTAGGTTTGGGGTTGAATTCAAGTGATTTTATTTCCCAATGAAAGGACAAGGCTACTAGTCTATTTAGCAAACAAGAGTGATACCCCCATGAATCACCAATTTTTTGACTAATTTTGACCCCCAAGGTAAAAATGTCAAGACCTATAGGCAAAAACATGAGTGTCATGTCTATATAACCTAGTTCAAAGTCTTGTCATGCCTTGTACGGTCTCTAATATATCTTTATAAAGCCTGATTATCATTGTTTAAGGTTTATTTGGACAAATTAAGTTAATACTTTATCTTTATTTCTACTAGACTAGTCATGCCATAGAGTGTTGAAACTTGGTCAAGTGGTGTCATAGGTCCTTAGGTGTCCTTAAGATCATTTAATGTATTAAACAGCTTATACAAGCATCTTATGATGATTTGTAAAGGTTAAGCTTCTTTTGTGGATTTTAATGTAAGTTTCATGAAGGAAAAAGGTGAGTTTTACTAACTTTCATGTATATAAAATATCATAATAGTTAAAATACATAAAGTCACTATTTACAAGGTCCCTAAATCAGTTAATTAACTACCACATGTGTCATCAAGTTAGAAATAGGTCAGTATCTTAATTTTCAATGCTTAAGATGTGATTTTCATTCACTTGTACAGACTTGTCAACTCATTTTTAGATAAAACATTTCAAGCATGTCCATTTGGATTCCATAGGTTATATTAAATTTTTGGATCAATTTTAAATTATAATAAATACATTATACACTCTCTCTCCTCTATCGTTGCCTTCACAAACTCAAAAAGGCCAAAATTAAATACATTATACAACCAAGAAATAGAAATTTTGAAGATAAATTTTTGTCCATTTTTAGGGTTTCTACTTATATTAAATGTATCCTTAGTGGTTTGAATATTCATGGCCATCCCTTTATGAACAATCATTAAGAGTGATAGTTGGTCTCTATGCCTTATCCATTTAAGTGGGGTCTAGTTTTTCTCATGTTTATTCATGCTAGAATTTCATGGAGGAAATTGGTTTTGTGGAATGATTTAAAATGATATAATTACCCATTTCATGGTATTTTTATTAAGAAATTTAACTTCATGAGGTTTTTTCTTCAAAGGAAAATGGTGTTTCAAGTGTGTGAGCATGTCATCTTATTGTAAGTTTGTTTTGGTTTGTTTTATATTGTTATCACCTTCATGAGTTAAAATTTCCTCATATTTAATGGATAATCCCTCAATTTCATAAGATTCATGTGCTTTACCCTATAATGTGATCCTTGTATGCATTCTTTAAGTTTTTTGTATCTTTGGAGGCATGGTATGTGTAGTAACAGTCTTCTAAAAGTTTGAATGCCAAGTTTAGTCTCATTGGAAACTAATATCAATGATAAGTCATAAGGGAAACACTTTTTAACTTGTTAAAATCTAAAATAAATTAGAATGAAACTCAAATAATTCTTCAAAATGACTTAGATAAGATTGTCAACCCACCAGTTACAAACCTATAGGTAGAGATTCATGGACTATAGGCCTTATGTTGAAAATATTCAAAAGCCAAGAAGAGACCTAATATATCTCCTCAAACACTCATATGGTATAATTATTTACATTTTATCATTAAGAAACATGGATGAGTATTCATGATACAACTTCCATGTAAAGCCTTGAACTGACCTTATACATGCCTATACAGACCAAATAGACAAGTTTAGGATGACATAATGCTTTGCTAGGAGGTATATGGTATTATTGAGAGGAATTGGCATGAAAACTGACAATGAGTTAATTATAATATATAATAAAATGACTCAAGTTTCTATTTATATCCTATACATGTAAAAGGTAGACCTATAGGCCCTAGACCTGTAGTTGTTCATTTTGGACCAAAAATTGATTGCCATGAAACAATGAAAAGGATTAAGACTTGATTATATATAATAATGAGATAACACACTCAAGTGGATAAGGAACTAGTTTAAAAATTCTAATTTTTAAGGCTCAACACTTTAACCTCACAAAATAGTAACCTACAACCACAATTGTGGAAAGTGCAAAGATTAGTTATGACTTTGGAAGGAGGTAGTTTTTTGATAAAATTGAAGGAGATTCCAAACTTAAAATTATATAAAAAAGTAATATTGATACTCATTTATTTTCAATTGAAATCCCAAAACCCCAAAAATGCACTCAGACTATCATAGTACCATATACAAGTTGCTTTATTAGATATACTAGTTATAGGCTTGAAAAGAAGATAAATACATAGTGATTGGTTTGGTTTTGTAAGAATAAATTAAAAAATTATATGATTTAATTAAAAATAAAATTTAATAGGGGGAATATGTATAGAAATATGATCAAATCAACTTGTCTAAGCCCCACATACATAGTTCATCTCCACCTACAAGTTTGCAATGCAAGACATACAACTTGCAAAGCTTAGGAAGAAAAGATCACCTAAAATTAGTAATAAGGGGGTTTTGGTAAGAACATGGCCAGTTAATGAAACCATATAAGGTAAAATAACTCAAAATAAATATACGAGGTTTACAAAATATGACTAAACATGTTCATATAAACTTGGTACACATAGTCAATTGGTATCCTACAAGCCTACCTAGTCAATTATAAGAGACTAGTTATTTAAAGGACATAAAGGTCTATGTAAGGAGGTGTTTCACATTTTAATGATGTCATAATTCTAATAAAACCTTTATGTAGTCTTCATAGTTAGGGTGAAGGTGTAACAAGCCTACAAGTCTATTTAGGATTGCAGAACGTAATGTCTAGAAGCACAGGCCTAGATGTACTATATTAGAAAAAGGTAGTTGACTAGGAATAAATTCATGATTTAAAGACTTTTAAAGGTTAATTATGATATTATATAACTTCAAGATTAATCATAAATAGGGGAAAAACATTGAAACCTTATTTAAGCCTATAGAACCTAATTCACACACAAGTAGACCCAAAGAACAATCATGATAAATGTGATTGATTGAGAGTGAACTAATAGTTTGGAGATTTTCATAGGTTCATTGAAAAATAAAAATTCCTCTAAGACTAGACAAAAACAAGGGAAGACAAAAAATGTACAATCTGACCATTGAGACCACCTCGATCTTCTATTAAGGTAGGACTACAATCTAAACACTAGTTTTATCTCACTTTGTGAGGACATGATATTGTGCATGGAGATAAAAATATTTTATATATGATAAAATTGTTATTACACTTCAACTTAGTGATTTAATTTTTTATATTAGACCCATGACATTCATGAATAAAGCTAAGACTATGAACCCCTCTCCAATGGCCCATTTTGAACCCAAAAGTCAAATTCTTGCACTCACAACTATATGGATAGGACATATGGGATCTTGATAACCTAAATATAGTTTAGGGTTGTATTATAATTGAAATATATGGAATTTGTTAAGGTGTTGAGGGCATAGGATTTATGAATAATTTTTAAGAGTCAAAACCACTCTAAACCCTCCTAAAACCCTAGTAAAGACCTATTGTGAGAGATTTAATTATAAATCACATGAAAGTACCTATTTTGATGTTTAAAATTCTTATATATTATTTTTTACTTTAGGTAGGTTCCCAATGTGTACTCAATTTGTACTTGTATCTATATATATTGCATTAAATGTACTATTTCACAAGGTTTTTATGTGTTTTATAGGGTTTTGAGAAATGGAGAACTTGAAAATGATTAGGAGATAATTTGGGATGTGTTAAACCAATTAAAGTCTAAAAATATGTACTATACATTATGTAAGTGATAAGAAAAACTTCATGTTTCAAGGTAGTCTCAAATAGGCCTAAAATGAGACTAGGTTTCAAGAACATTTCATGGTTCTCACACATTCACAAGGTCTTAGGGCCTAAAATTTTGCATGGAGCTTGCTGAAATGATAGGTAAATTTAATCATGCACTTTTTTTGTGGTTTTAAATGTGTGGGAAATATCTATATTGGAAAATTAGGTTTCTAGGTAAGGAGGCCTAATTGAGGAGAATGAATGGGCTAAAAAGGACACATCCACTTAGAATTAGGACCTAAAATTTGGAATTGAGCTGTAAATAGATACTAGGTCCTCAAATATTCCCTTATTTTTTTAGTAACATTGTTACACTATTTTACACAAGGACATTTACACATTTTTTGGTTTATAAAGAATGAGGCCAAATGAGAGCTTTTGGTGTGGAGCAAGTTCTTAGGGATAATTTGAGACCTCTAAATGAGTTGTTTTAGGTGTGATATTATTTTAATAGGCCACCCATGGAGATAAAATTACTTTTAGAATATGAACTCAAGTTTTAAATCTTGTAAGCAACATTGGCCTAGTGAGATAAAGAGACTTCTAGACACAGCAACAGATGAAGTGATGTTTCAAAGGGAAACTTAAAAGTAGTGTGAGGATGTAACTTAACATGACATGACCATTAATAAGTTGACTTTTCATCCCAAAATCCAGTGTAAAGGGTATTTTTGTAGAGAAAATCAAAGTGTCAATCAAGGTTTGAAACTTCCAAGCCACTTCAAATAGAAGATCATATTCAGGGAATCAACACATGTCATTTAAGACTTGACGGGGAAGTTTCAAACTAATTTATTTTTTTAACTCTCTTTTGGACACTTATAATATCTCTCTCTATTACACCATTCTTTTTCTTCTCTCACATTTATCTATATATTCATCCTTGATAGGCTATGTTTGTATTCTCAACCTGGGTATGGTGAATCCCTACCGATTTACATCCTTTTATCAATGAAAATAGTTTGGTTTTACCTTCCCTATGGACCAATTTTAATATGCACGCTTGAATAGTTGACCTTGTTAAGTGATAGTTTTGATTCCTTGGCATTTTATCCTTGTTTATCATTCATGATTTAGTTTAGAATCCTATTTATAAGTCTATTTAAGTGTCCAAATGGAGTGTGAAAGGTTGAGTGAGTTATCCTTTTATTAGTGTAAATTCATGACCTATTAACTAGTCTTCCTATCCCAAGTATTATTCATGACCTTCATGAAAAACACATATATATAGAAGCATATTTAGAGTAGTGTCATGTGAAAGTTAGTCTCATGTTTGAAGTGAATTTAAATCTAGTTGGTAGTGTTCAAATCATATTTAGTGCATCATCACCATTAGAATAGGTTTCACTCCCTTTTTCTATAAAGTGGTAGATTAGTGTTTGAGCCTAAGTGACTCATCAAGAGGAACTAACCCTTCAACATAAATATTAACCTCTACAATAGGGGTACCCATAAACTTGAGGTGTTTCCATGATAGATCCAATTTGGAAGGCTTGAACCACCTTCTAAAGGGTGAAAATTTTATTGATAAGAAAACATTCATCCTTACAAATTTTGGTATCACCTTCCCTTATTCTTTCTTATCTAAAATTATTATAATTATTCTTAAAATAAGTTTCTATTAAGGGGGATTATTATATAATTTCAATTCTATTCCTTGTTTATAAAAGGTTTTCTCCACTTTTGTAATCCCAAATTTAGGTTTAAGGGGGAGTGTTGGAAAATGAACATTAATTTGGGTTCATTATAGGTTTATAGGCTTATCTAAAGTCGTGTGTGTGTGTGTGTGTGTGTGTGTGTGTGTGTGTGTGTGTGTGTGTGTGTGTGTGTGTGTGTGTGTGTGTGTGTGTGTGTGTGTGTGTGTGTGTGTGTGTGTGTGTGTGTGTGTGTGTGTGTGTGTGTGTGTGTGTGTGCACGCACGTGCACGCGTGCGTGTGGGCATGAATGTGAACATGTGTGCATACATGTATATGTGCTTTTATTATATTTATGAATTCAATTTATTATAGGCTTTCGAGATGGAACTCAACTCTCAATCCACTTATTCTATTCGGAATTATTTTCATGTAACTCCCCTCCCCCCAAATTTTACACATATCAACATGTGGAACACATGTTGGATATTTCACTTTTAACTCCTTTTCTCTCTTATCTATTTATAGATTTCATCCTCTCTTCTTCAACAATTTCTATAACACAACTTATTCTTGCTGATCTAGTCATACTATTGGATCCTTGATTCTCTCTTGGCCTAAGTTCATTCTTCATATAACATATTTATGTTATTATAGTTAGAGATTCTTGTTGCAAGAATTTAATATTAGTATGGTTTTTTTAATCTATATGATAGTTTCCCCACTTGTCAACTCTCATCTCATATTTTTTTATTTGATTTACTCTAGAGGTATTATTACTTCATTTTGAATTCCTTTACTTTATGGTTGTCAATATTATTGTAAGTGATATTAGTTAATTTCCTGATATGGTTCTAATTTTGGGCCAAAATATTCTGATTTGTATTTGAAATGGGGATGAATGTAACAAAAATACAACCAAGACTAAGTTTAGCCAATTATTGTAGTTGATGGTTAAATTATTTATCAATATTGATAACTTAATAGTAAGCCAGCCAAAGGTAATGAATCAATAACAACATTTATGTGTATAAAAACAATAGTCATATGGTCAAAGGCATTCTTTTAAATCTCAAGGACCAATGCCTCATTAGGTTTATAGGTAGTCTCAAGTCTAATATACATATTCTAAAATATAGCATTGAAGGATTGAATTAGATCGTTTGGATCTATTCTCATGCTTGAAAAGTGTTGATAAACAATAGTTAAACTAGTGAATTGGACAAATTATGTCAAAAAAGTGTTTTTCAATTTTGTATAATAGGTGATCGAACCTTTTAAGACATTAAGAAACTAGTAGTAAGTTGCATCTTATGATGTGAGAGAAATCATCTATTAAAGCTACAATCACTGAGAGGGGAAGGTGAATCAGTGAGCCTAGATATTTCAATTTCAAGTCTAATCCTTTATAATTATTAAAAAATTAGTATATATAAACTCGATCAAGCAACATTAACAAGAGAACTCATTCATTCAATGCATACACAATATCAAACACATAACACATAGTTCTTGTGGGAAACCCTCTTACGAAATAAAACACACTCTTAAGACTAAAAATACTTGGACTATTTGTGTTATAAGGTATTACAAACCAGAGACTAGTCAAGTCTTATTTACTAGGATTTAGTGAAACAAATGTTCCACAAGGAGCACCTACCCCTAAAATGATCAAGTCCTTTTGACCCAAAAACTTGATAAAGTCCTTTTAACAAAAGGCCTTTAGTGAAACACCTATTTCAAAATTATCAACTACCCCTAAGGAAAATTAATTACTTTATACCCTCGTATGAAATGAACACCTCCACCTTTGAACTAATGTCTTCAACACCTAATGATGGATCTATAATTTTTTAACCCATGTAAAAACTCCATCTCTATCTCATACAAACCTCTAACATAGGCATGCCACAATATCTCTCATTATTCACTCAAACTACCCTCATATGCACACTCAAATATATTCACACATATTCAACCTTCAAACCTACAAATTCACTATCATCTCTTCTTCACTTCAACACATACTACTCTCTCTCAATCCTAGAAACTGTCTCCTTTGGTTTCACTATATATAGATTCTTCATGATAAAAAAATTCTTGGTCAAATATTAGACTTAACTTAAACCTTAAATATTCCCTCACATTAAGACATGGATCAATACAATCCTCATAGGTCATTCATAGCATCTATGGGTCACCCTTAAGTAGCTACACCTTTCAATCAATCCTCTGTAGATCTTATAGGTCTCATGGAGACCTATTCACCCATTTAGCACTTCATCAAGAAAAACAAGAACATAGGACCACTTCCAAATGCATAAGTCCATTCCACATAATTCCTTTAACTTTTTCAAATGATCATAGTAAACTTTTATCACCTATTCATATGATCAATCTGCTGAAACACTAACCTGGTGTATAGGAACATCATGAACAAATACATAGTCAACTACTAATATTTTGTTCATATAGAATATAAATTGGTTAAATATATAAATACCATAAAAATCATCCTAAAGGATTCCATAATACTATCCAATTCTAGGACATCATAAAACATCCGAACATCATCAAAACAAGTATAAATATCCTTCTCAAGTTACTTGGAGAACATATTCAAACACAAAATCAATGTTAGAATAAAATATATTTAACTATACATATATTCAAAACTTCTAACTAGGTTCAATAGATGCATCATGAATTTTTCTTCAGTATTTATTTTTATATCACCTATGAATTCATCATGGATCAAAATTTGTGGATTAAATATAGAGCACTATTTTTTCCCTTTGAAAAATTCAAATATTAAAAAACTAAACCTCAAACACTAAGGTATCATCTCGTATCCTCAATGCTTAGATCAATCACACACCATATATCTTATTGTAATTAAATTTATCATTAGTGATGTTAAACTTCAAATAGGTTGACCACTTTGACTCCACTCACATCGTCAGTTGCATGATTAAATGTGAATCATTAGATCCTTATCCTTTACCTTTTCTCAACATTAAACCTTGAATACTTCTTAAAATATTGATAACTATAGACATCTTAGACATCGTTAGATCCCATCAAGAGTTTCTCATGCTTTACCTTGTGAAAAATTGACTAAGTATGGGAACCATTGCAAACTGTCTAAGAAGACAACTTTGAATAGATATATCTTTTGTTTCACTCAAATGCATGTTCTCAAATTTTCACCATATGATGTTCATTCATAGGTAAATCTAACCATG
The DNA here is from genome assembly GCA_037957365.1 of Torreya grandis. Taxonomy (NCBI): domain Eukaryota; kingdom Viridiplantae; phylum Streptophyta; class Pinopsida; order Cupressales; family Taxaceae; genus Torreya; species Torreya grandis. The sequence goes on from JARHVA010001147.1 coordinate 1,630,699, forward strand.
TATCAAACAACTCTTAAAACCTTTATGAATGTAAAATATAACTCAATTAATCTATTCACTCAAATTTTTTTGTCATAGAGCCAACTATGTCAACTTTTTAAAAGGCCAATTTTGTACATGGATACATTTTTATGTAGTTCATCTCTTGACCTAAAAATTACTGAATATTAACTAGGCATAAAAATGAACAAACCCATATGATCAAATTCTCTTTAAACTACAAAATTTTCAAAATATGACTACATCAAAATGCCTACTTAGCTTTTCTTTCCACAAACAAATTTGGGTAAGCATGGGAACACACTGTCAAAATACCTTGGAGCCCAACTTTGTACTTGCATATATTTTAGCATGATTATTTAAATGACCTAATATTTAGTGTATAATATCTTATCACATAGTTAAATTAATCCATACATAAATATCCTCATGAAAATTTCATACATTTGAGATATGATGTCATCAAACTACTTACTCAACTCTGTTTAAACATGGAAAACATTGTCAAAATGCCTAGGAGCCCTAATTTGCACACACATATCTTTGGCTTCACTTCATATCAAGACTTGAGAAATATACCATAGAAAATTTTGATTAATGTGATCACAAACATATGACCAATTCCCATTAACTCATTAACATGTGGCAATTGTGATGTCATCAAACTACCTACTCAAATTTTCTTCCACTAGACCCAAAATGTCTAGATAAAAACTATGGACTACCAGATGAATTCCACTTATGCACACAAACTCTATAATCATCCTTGACCTCTAATAAAACCTCTTACACATGCTAAAATAACCATACTTATCCATAAACATCCTTAACCATGAAAAATATGAAGATCAACCTAGCCTACTTCAAGCATACTAGGATAAACATATTGCACACTTTGTCATTATCACTTAGACTATCAAGACACTTCATCCACTCACATAGACACCTCTATGACATCACTATGACATCATTGACAACTATCTAACATATTTTATGTACCACATATTCTTACATTACATTCAAGATCCGTAAAGAAGTTTTAAAGGCCTTAATATGTTTTTAGTAGTCCTTTGTCTTGAGGGAGAAAAGGATATAAGATAATTATTAAGGTTTCTAAGTTGATCATGGATAGAACTAATGATGTTGATGATAAATCCAACTATCTATGTTCAATCTCAAGGTTATGATAGGGCCATTTGGAATAATGGAAGATGTGGTTATCTACATTGAAAGAATGATTGAGCTTAGTGTTCTCTCATAACTCCTTTATCAGACTTAACTTTTATATGGATTTCCAAAGGTGGGAATATAAATTTAGTGGCTGAGGCTAACCTTGTTAATATTTTTAGCATCTCCACTACAACACAAGTGATTATTTTCAAATAAAATATAGGTAGAGGTGTAGGTCCTCCTTCTAGCTCCAAATGTGTTTGCTATTGATGTGGGTTTTACTCACACCCAAGAAAAATCTATGAGGTATCCTCTAACATTTTAGGATGTATGAATGAAATTCATTAAAAGGCATGATTTTTTGGGTAATCAATTTTATAGACAACCTATTAGTTGAATAGTGGTGAGTGAAGTAATTTATTTATGATGGATGGGCTAGATATAGATGAATCTAAATCTACTTGAGATGAGTAGACTAATGATGGATCTAACCTCAAGTGGGTAAGAGTAAAAAAACTCAAAATAGAGGGAAAGGTAGGGTATAAAAGGAAGCTTTTTGACCATAGTAGATGAAACATTTCTAGACCAACACTTGAACTAAGGTTCAATAGGGAATCAAATACCAATGTTTATTGAATAATATTGCATTACACCAATAATTAAACATAGTTTGGAGTCAAAGAGAATAAAAATAGAGTAAAATTTAGCACATAAAATCAAAGGTTGTTACATTTCTTGGAATGTAATAACACATATACAAGGGGGATTATGATCCATATGTAAAATACATTCAAGTCAGAAAATAAATCAACATAAGTAAATGTATTTTAAAGATATAACTCATGCACAACCAAATTATTAATAAATTAAAATTATAGAACTTCTTACATAATCAATAAATTTGAAGAAGAATCAAGATTTGAAGATTGAGATCAATTTCATATATTTACTCTTAATTTCCTATTAATTTAAGTATCCAAAATTTCCTCCCTTTGGTACTATAAGGATACAATTATATATAGTGTTGGTATGGGTAATCTCTCATATAACAAGCCAAGTCTAAAAATACATATATAAAAAAAGCATTGTATGCAAATGTCATAGATGGTATGCATGTATTAAAAGGATTACTCAAAATATAATTATTCATATAAAATACAATATATATAAGGGAATGGATTAATAACTAATAGATCCATAATAATTATAACATGAAAATACATATGTATATTTATAATTTTTTATTGCAATACCACTAAAATAATAAAATAATTACTTAGCCAAAGTAGACACAGAATGAATTGGAGTTGTAACTTACATTATAGCTAGAATAAGTAGTATAACTACATCTATCCCAAAAGTGGCCACTAATGTAGCTGTGGGAGTAGGCAATGGAAGTGGGACATAAGAAAGCCCATTTTGAGTCTGCACTAGTGTGTACCTGTGAAGCTAAACAATCTAAGGTAGAATAGGCACACCCCTGTTGTTGATTTTTTTTCTTGGTAGATTACATCTATAGGTGAAGTAGATGACTTTACTATATGTCCATATTTATGGTTTAAAAATAAAGAAAATATCTTTTGAATAACTTAGAAATATTTTACATCAATTTATTGTGTATATCCAATGAAACTCTAACCTCAACATAGAGTGTCTTAGTTCCTCTAATTTTATCCCATACAAAACTAACCACTTGAATTATTTCATCTTTATTTATAGATATAGTGACCTCAATCTTCACTCTAAAACTATCCGATGTTGCTCATAGAATATTGCCAAAAATGGGTCTACTCATCACTTTTCTTTGTGTAGTGCTTACTTGAATAACTTTTAAGTCTGTTATGATAGAGATAAATTCTCTTTCCTAGTTTACAAATTATTATAATAAATCTTGCATCTGTTAATGCCATTCAAGTAAGTTATCCATTTTGGTAGTAATATAATTTTATGCTCAAGTAGATTTAGATGTTATTAAATTCAGGTGGGCATAAGCATTATTCCTTGTTTCTTAGTGTATAATTCATAACTTGCTAGAAATGTATTTTGTTTTATTTAAAAATTGAAGAATATATTCCTAGTTGGGTTAGGAGGTGGACTTTGTGGAATTTATTGAACCAATAGTGTCAAATAACATCCTAGTTATCCCTTATAGGTTTTCTTCTATTTTTTTTCCATCCTAAATGGTACTCACCTTTAGTTTCATATGTATAAGATGATCAAAAAAGTTTAACATATCTTTTATGACCCCTCTAGAAGCATCTAAAAAATTATAAGCATCATTCCTATATTTGTCTTGGTCTAAGGGATTTATTTTTCTTCATTTTATCAAAGATAATATGTATTCTCTTTATTCTAATTTAACCTATAGAGATTCAACAACCATATTTTTACTCATAACATTTCTGAAGGTATTTATCTATCTATCAAAAATGAACTTGACTATGGATTTCTCAATTATCACTAAATCTTGTCTCCCTACTTCATCTTGTTACAAATGCTAAATCCAAGAAGTAATATCAAGTGTAACTTTTTTATTTAATTTATTTATATTTTATGTTTATGTTATAGGAGTAGCTGATGGGTATTGTCATAGAGGTAACATGTCCTTTGGGGAGGATGTCCTTATGATAGGAAAAAGAGGAATAACATTCCACCAACTAGTAACCTACCTCTGAATTGGTTTATTAATTACATATTTGGCATTCAATATTGATTTGTGGATAGAGACCATAGCTAAGTCTACCTGATAATGGGAATCTCTAATTGTTTAGTCGATGTAGGAGGGATAACTAGTGTAGTAACAATTGAAGTTGACACCAACATTTTAAAATGTACCCCTTTGCTTGTCTTATGGGACAGAGAACTAGTTACACTAAAGAATGAGTGTCATTGGGGTGATAAATAGGTTTTTAAAATAGTTTGTAACATAAATGTATCCAACCAAAATAGCAATAATAGTGGTGGTAGCCCCATAACATTAAATTGGGTTATGGTAGGTAATATTGGCATTGAAACTACCTAAGGATAGTTTATTTAGATTAAAATGCAAAGAATGAAAATAATATAATACATCACTAGTAGATGAAATAACTAAGGGATTTACTAAATAATATAAACTGGGAGGACTTATAGCCTAAGAATAGATAATTGGGGTACTAGTTGTTATAGTTGTAATTACAATGGTTTGAGGTCGAGAGCTTGGAGGTATATTTAAGGATGTCCCATGTATTTAATTGTCTTTCTTACATTTTGCCTCTACTTATGTATTTAATTCTCTATCTAATATAAATTCATTAGTCCCTAAGTTACCATCTCCTCAGTTGACATCCTTAGGTTCTTGTAAAAAATGTATTCCTCTTGATTGGGTACTTCCCTCAATTAGTTATTCATCATCTTCTTCTATTTGTCTGGTATTATCAAATGATTATGTCTCTTATGTATCAAACTTTGAGATCCAATTATCTTCATCACCCCATATTTAATCTTCCTCCTCACTATAATAAATCTACACATTGTTTGACCTCAATTCACCCTTTATTATCTATTTCCTTTCTTTGGGAGAGTTTATTTGATTCTACTCTATTTCTACCTTTTGAGGTGAAATATGAAGGGCCTTGGCATTCCTTTTATATGCCATTATTAGTTTTTTAGCAATATAGACTAGCCCAGTTGAAGGTGGAATGTAATGGGAGAAGATGGCATGGGATATAGACAAGTGGTGACCACTAGAGGAATGATAGGTGGTGGATGTTTCAATCTAGTGGACTAAGGTATTGCCAATGATGATGTAAGTTTAATGGTATGTGATGATGAATATGGCTACACAATATACTAAGGCATGAATGCTAGTGGAGATAAATGATGATAATTAATATGAACTTAAGACAAAAAGGAGGGAAAACTTACTTCTGTAATGAATAATATAGGCAAATGAAACATAGATAAAATCCCATTTTATGTGTTAGGAATTACAAGTCTCTACTCTTCAATTGTGCACTAAGGGGAAGCAACTAAAACACTATGTGAAGGAGATCCTAGAGGTGTTAAAGCTCTTTTTTCAATGTAAGCTCCCCTAGATGAGCCAACTTGTTCTTGCATTTCTCATTCTTCTGAAGGAGGGGTTCCATGAATAGGTTTAGAAACACATTCCTCTTTCTCAAATTTCTTAGCATCCTACCTAGTGATAATAGGATAATATTTGATCCTCTGTGCTACAATCATATATATGTTGGCCTTGCACATCCTTATAGCCACTTTAGTATCATCTTTAACATTAATAAATATGTTGTCATTATCATAAGGCTGATATCCATAGTTGATTCTTAATTTTTTCCATATTTTATGATGCATTATCTGACATTTTTTCTATGGTTCCAATGCCTGAAAGGTACCAATTTAAACCCATAATATACCCTTATATTTCTAAAAAAATAGAGGTGCTACAATAATATGTAGTACTACATCCTACCAATACTGAGAGGAGTTAGATGGATGATTCATTGCTTGCATTTTTTAAGTCAATATAAATATTATCTTCTATTTTGGTAACAATTTCTTGTTCAACTATTTTATCAAGAATAATCCTTGGTAGGTACAAGGTGTGCCTTTGTGGCTTAAATTTTGATTATTTTACACTCAGGGTAAAACTAATAGTCACCCATATTTTGAATGGTTTTATTAATAAGGTCAGAGATCTTGGGAATGTTCTTCTCATAGATTGATTGATACACCATGGGGTAGAAAGTCTGATATATACTCTTCATCTTCTTTATGAATCTATGGACATGAAGAACATTGAAACCATCACATGTTCTATTTTTAGAGTAGTCTCGAGATGATTAACATGGATGATCATAATATGAATCAAAATAGTTTTAGTTATTACATCTACCACATAGGACATCACATAGAAATTACCATTTGGGGAACTTCTAGGATTTGTGAGTTTCAAAATCAAATTGGAGTTGATAATTTACCCTAAGGAAATGTTTTTGTTGGAAGATAAAATAATGTCCATTAAATTGATGCATACCCCATTGGCATAAGTGATGGTTGAAAAATAATATACTATTTTTAACATGGGCATATAAATTATTAACCCTAGTCTTAAGACCAAAATAGGGATAGCCAAGGTAGGGCCCTGAATTACAAAGTTTCTTAGGTTACTAGCCCATTCTTATAACTTTCTATTGATGTTGTTGTTAATAAGTTATGAGTTCATCATGTCCTACATATATGAATTATATGGGAAAGTTATAATGTAATACCTTTTAAAGTCATTTACATTTATATATGAACTTGCTATTTTGATAAGTCTAAAGTTTAATAACTTCTCAGTAACATTGTCATTCATGAATAAACAAAATAGTAGGTCAATGCAAGGCATTACCTATGGTAATGGATACTATGTAGTGAAGACCAATTGCTTTGATGTCTAGGAGGTCATCCTTGTATGTACATGTGAAAATATATAGTTGATCCTCATCCTTGTATGACTCGACTACATTGACCATATCTCAATTGGTAGAGTAATATTTGAACTCATGGTTCAGAACTACCAAATTGAATTTTGTATTGTATATTGAGTTGGTCCTATAATTGAGTATGCATAAGGGATTGGGATGTGATATGAGGAAGCCATTACAACTCTAGTTTTGAAATGTTGTTATTCTAATAAAATCCTATTAATTTTTAGTCATAATGGAGTTATGGATTCAAAGTTTACACTTGAGCTCATAATTTGTAATACACTTGATAACTAACAAGCAATGCAATTAGACTAGAAATGGTAATTAAAAATATATATATATATATATATATATATTTATTTATGATAGATTTGAGAATTAAATTCATTAATTATTCAATTCATTCAAATTAAGTGCATCAATGATGTTCACTCTCTTCCCTATTTATTTATTGCCTTTGAATTTCATAATACTGATTTCCACTAGTTTTACTACCATGCAGCTTATTTTTCATTATTTTAGATGATTATTTATATTAAGATGAAAAATGTCTTTTCTCCACTCTTTTGGTCTTGGTTTTGTTGTATTTTTTATTCATTTACATGGATTTAGAGAATACACACACACACACAGACATCACTATTATATTCCTAACTAAGTTTGAGCCTATTCTTATTTGTCCCTTTGGTTGTGGGTTAGAAAAATGATGACACATGGATGGCTCTCATTTCTCCACTTGCATGAGATTTTCTGTATGAAGATCTATGCTAACATCACCTTTAGGATACTAGGATGATGAAATGTGGATGAATATCACTACTCCACTTTCCTAGGATTGTTTATACAAGGGTCCATGTTGACCTCACCTCTAAGCTAATGGCATGATGACACATTGATGACTCTCACTACTCCACTTTTTTGGGATTATCTATACAAAATTTCATGCCAACATAACCTTTGTGATATTGGGAGGATGAAATGTGGATGGATCTCACTATTCTATTTTACTTTGATTATTTTTAAAAATTTCCATGAAGATGTCACCTATAGGATAGATGACACTAGGTAATATCCTAGTGATTGGCTCACCTGAGTGAATTAGTATAAAATTATATGATAATATCAATGTCAGGTGAATTTCATTCTTTATTTAGGCTCTAAGTTAGTGAATTAATGTTATGTGTCCAGATAAAATGAGGTTCAGGAGGGCCCATGAGACACCTAAGAAAAAAATAATTTTATTAAAACAACATAGACATAGACCTAACTAAAAGTAAAAAACATCACCCACATTAGTAGTTAGAGTAAAAATCAAACCTATGTATTAGCATTGACTAAAAATAAATTAAAGGTGAAAACTAAAACATGTAATATGTATTAAACACACCTTTAATTTCCTTATAAATTTTAAACACACTACAAAAATTTAATTAAATCATGTTTATTGAATCAATAAAATAATAGATATCAATTGAGGCAAAGAAATTAATTTTAACATCACATAAATTCCTTAAGTTTTCACATTTGAAACTATGTCACATATTCCTAGTTCAAAATCCTTGAATATAGATATTTGATCAACAATGGGTCCCTATTTAATTTTTAAAAATGAGTCATGTATGTAAGGACACAATAAATTTCACTAGAAACTATGTGTCAATAATTTTAAATCTACTTATCTACTATCTTGAAGGCCTACGTGATACTTTATTTATGATCCTCTAGCATGAGGGGATTTCCCTAACACTCATAGATAGTAGTATAAAGATAAACACATAATTTAGTTTCCATGCACCTCATGTTATTTAGGAAATCTCTAATATTCCGATTTGTATCAAACCAAAGGAATCCAACCATAAATCTAATTTTATAGTGCACTAGTTAGCAATTAGTGTTGAGAAGTTACTATCAATTTATCCTTGAAATTGTGTTTAGTGGGATTTGGGAATAATAATTTCTCCATAGTGATTTATAATAGTAGTTTGACACTATCATACGAATGAGCAAGTATATTTTAAATCTTACAAATCAATAGAATATTTTTAGTACATCTTCCTGATCTCTATTTTGGATAAATTTATAGTAATAGTAGTTACAAACTTTCATTTTTGCTTATTTATTTTTATTCTCTTTTGTATTGTATAATATATCATCTAGTGTTGATACAATTATGTTTTTTGTGTTTCAACTACATTATCCATCTTTAACATAGTTTATTATGTGAAGAGACTATGTCAACCAAGCTTGACTCAATCTTTTGTATTATGTCTTCGTTACTTCTATTTTCCAAACTACATAATCTAAATGACTGTCAAAACTTTTATATATCCAACTAAGTTTACCATGTTTGACCTAGTATTATATTTTCTTTACCTATATGTTTAGATATATTGACCTAGGTCAACCCAATAGATTCGTAGATTACTATTTTACCTAGCCATATAACTAGATCAACCTAGGTCTATCCATTAGGCTCCAAAATTATTATCTTTATGACTTGTCTAACTTGATTGACCTAGGTTGGCCTAGTAGACTCCAAAATTACTATATTTACCTTCATGTCTAACTATATCAACCTAGTAGACTCCAAAACTATTATCCCTACCTTCCTATGTAACTAGATAAACCTAGGTCGACTTAATAAGTTTTAGATTGTTGTTTCTTGGTTTTTATGTAGCTAAGTTCTCCCTAATTGATCTAGTACATTTATATTTTCCTATATTTTGAACTAATTCATCCTTGGTCAACTTAATTCAATAGGTGGCTAACACAATTTTTTTTCTAAACCTATTTTATTCTATCTTAATTAATCCTAGTTATAACTTCACCGCTCACAATGAAATACATTTTTTATGAAGTTATTTTTAAAAATCCAAATGATATGATGTATTTTAGTAACTCTCATAAATTTTCCATGTCTTTACTACCCTATAATATGATATAATATGTTGATCTTAGTAATATCAATGTCACTATTATGACCATTAACTATGGTGTTCCTCCATATTCTAGTGTTGATTATCTTAATTACCGTCTAAAATGCCTATTGTATAAGATGAGATTGATATTGAGTACACTAATAAAACTATCCTTTTCATCAATGAAAACCCTTAACGTTAGGGTAAGTATCCCATGGTAATATGTAATTTCATGATGGGACATCACATGAAGTGTCCCCCTTCACCCACACATATCTACTCCACAATACTTAGGGAAAGTCACCCTATAACTTCTTCCATTCATTTATCATATTCCATTCCTTCTTCTTCCATGTATTCTTATTAATATACCATTTCTAAAATTACCACCAACATAGATGACATCTCATTTAGTGGGACTACCCAAAAATCCCACATTAAAACTTAAGTAAATACTGCCACTAGTGCATCTCAGCCTACTTCTACTAGTCAATCCACTATTAATGATAATCAAATTCTATTACAATCCATTAATCAAATGGATAATTTTAAAACTGATAGTGGAAATCAAATGATGCAAATTCAAAACCAACTTCTTAAATAAAAAATCACCCTCAACCCATTCAATGGGGAGTGAAAAATCCCAATCCATTACCTTCATCCCCCATGGGGGCATAGATTGGATATATAGGGGGGTACCATTCTAAATTCCCTATCCCCCTTAACATAAAGATGCACAAGATAACCTTATACTTTAATCACCACTTATTTTTAATACTATCAACCACTTACAAAATTAATCATTTGTTCCTCATTTTAGATATTGACATAAGTGGTATTGCTCCTACTATCACTTATAATGGATCCACTAATCATGCATTTCATTTGAAAGCTTTCACAAACTTGTATAAATATTGGATTAATATTTATAACTTTATCACCACCACAGTCTTAGTTAAAACATTTTTAGGTCATGATTTTGATTGGTGAATTAAACTCAAGTCTCACACTAAATCTAGTTTAGAAGACTTAGTTAATTCACTCTTACAAGAATTCTAAATAAAAAATATTCTTAGAAATAATGTAGCTCACTTTATCAATTATAAACATTTAGATTTTTAAATGATCCAACTGTTCATTAAATTTTTTGGAAAGCCTTATCCAATAAAGATGAAAATAACATGTTAAGATAAAATCTCTTCTAATTATTCAATGACGCTCTTCATCCTAAATTGTAATATGTTATAGAAAATTGTTGGAAGAAGCCTTATATGAATCCAAATGTCAAGACATTCTGATAACATAATTTGATCCTTCTCACCCCCACATGGAACCTAATTGATTATGAAATATAAGAACCTACATTCTATCAATGATGGTGTTATGGATATTTATGATTCCATATACACTATTCATGTTATCATTCCAAGTGGTTCTAATGATGCTAATATTTAAAAACCACTTTTAAATAATACTTTAGAATGTTATATTTCTACATATTCCCATTTGAATAATTTAAATTCTCATAAACTGCTTTCCATGTTATAAATTTAAATTTAGGTCTTCACCATGTGATATTAACCCTAATATCCATACCATACATTGGTATGATCCAAATTATTTTTTTCTATCATGCATGTTTGCATAATTCTCATGAGACTTGTCACTAGCTTATAAATTTTTCCCTTAAGTATCTCCTTGGTTGTAATTTTTATCATAAAACCCCAATTCATGTGTTCCAATAAGATAATGAAGTGATAACTAAGGGTCATGAGAGAAAACTTAATCATGATGAAATAAATCAAGATAACTCTCATCTCACTATTTACAAGGAACCCATTACTAATCATCCATAAATTAATACTCAACCTATTGCCTCCAATGTTGTCAAATCATCCATCAATCTCAATTCTCTCATTAATGATGAAAATGATGTCAATATGAAAAATATGAGGAGAGTGATATATTACATCAATCCTTATCCAAATTTCAGATATAATAATTTAAATTTTTTCCATATTATTAAAGATACTTATCAATCTCATTTCTTAGAACTTGGGCATACGACAATGATTCTAAAAAACATAAGAACACAAATTACTTCCTCATATACCATCCCACATGTGTCCAATAAAATAATACATTTGGGTACTAATTATCTTCCCATTGATACAAATTATATTCCTCACTTATCATCAGATCATCCTTACTTTGAATTACCCACCTTAAAAATCATAAATCGATCTACTTTTGTGATTTCTTCACCACCTACAATATCCAGATATTCAAAATAGTTAGTCAATGACCCAACTATGCCACAAATGATATTACATAATTAAATATAATATGACACACTTTGACAAACCACATTAGCTAAATCCTAATAAAATACTCATTATCACCATCAATTTAAATTTACTTTCACTCCCCTTTCAACTGACTTACTTCAACGTTATGTACCTTTACCTAATACCTTGATAATTAAATATGATAATTGGGATCCTATCATTGAAATTTATCATCTATCATCTCAAATTAATTTTATATAACTCATGACGACTTCCCATGATCATAGTAATTGTTTAATTCCTCTCTTATTTGAAAGGAATATCCCTTGACCTAGACTTGTGGGAAAGAATCTACTTAGTCTGGATCTAAAGATAATATTATTCAACAATGTGAGGAAATGTCTATAGACATTGATGAAAATGTAGATACTTCTCACTCACTCTAAATTTTTGTCACTTCAATGATTCTTGATAAAATATTTCCTCATATGGATGATCCTTCATTATAAATTACTTTCCAAGTTGGTGATATCCATGTCAATCATACTTCAATTAATAAATATTATGCCACTTGTGTTCCCTCCATTGAATTTATTAAAACACTTGGGTAGATCAAGTGTAACCTTAAATATACCCAAATCACATGTCATGGCTATGATAGAAGAAAAAAACTCCTCCAGGTTATGTTTGGATTCCTATCATAGTTCCTCATTTTATAGTTCATATCAAAATCATCGTATTTAATTTCTCAATATAATAAAACATTGTACTAGGTTAACCCTAGAAAGATCAAATGAGAGATATAGCCTCGTTGAAGCATTCCAATGTGTCAAATTTACTCATAATGGTGATATCTATAAGATTCAAGGAGACTCAAACTCTTAGAATTTTCAATAGTTCCAAGAATATAGTGTTTTCAAAATACCCATTGATATAAGAATATCATCCTATTTGTTAAATTTTGACTTGTTATTATAGTTTTTGGAGGTTTGTCAATGATGTCTCCAAGGTGACCAGCGATGGTGATAAGTTATCATGTTTGCTAATATGACAATGACAAAGCTTTCTTTAATGAACCTTAGTGTTCCTTTATGGTTTTTTAGTGTTTGATTAAGTGAGGTATTTGATGGATGATATTATTATTTTGGACATGTTATAGAGACCCTATGGGTGTCAATAGTGCTTAGAATGAGTATAGAAGTGAGTAGATCTAATATGGTAGTCCATTATTCTCATCTATACATTTTAGGTGTAGTGGTAAAAAATCCAAGTAGGCAATTTGATCACATCACCATTTCCACATGGGAATGAGTCAAGAGGAGTTGGTCATATGGTTATGATCACAATATTCTCTAGTTTTTATGTGCTATATCTCAAGTCATGTGATGAATAGTGGTTGAATATATGAGGGTGAAAAGTTACCTTATCAATTAGAATTCATTATTTTCCCATACTTAGCCAAATTTTCATGTGACTAGAAATAGTTGAGTAAACATGTTGATAAGGTCAACATTCACACATATAGAGGTGTGAAGATAAAATTATCATATGGGTTTGTCAATTTGTGTGCCTAGTTTGTCTGAGCTAAGTTTCAAATCATGCATTGAAGTGCATCAAAATATAGACATATGTAAAGTTGGACTCCTAGGTAGTTTGACTATGTTTTTTTCCATACTTAGCCAAATTCACATGTGACAAGAAAAGATCATAAGGCATTTTGATGATGTTATATCTTGCACATGTTAAGGTATCAATAGAAAATGATCATAACGGTTTATTTAATTTTGATCCTAGTTGATTTGTGTTAAAATTTAGATCATGTGATTAAGCTTGTCAAAAAATATGGCTGTTCAAAGTTGGCCTCCCAGGTAGGTTTTTAACCTAGTTGGCTCTATGACAAACTATTTTGGGAAGGCATTTCAATGGAGTTATATCTCACATGAGCAAAGGTTTCAAGATTATTTTGATACATTGTTGGATTCATCTTTGAAAGGAGAACATATGGTGAAATTTATGGGACATGAGATTGATTGACACAAAATTTATGAATGTGCAAAGTTGGCCTTTTAGGTATATTTCAAAGGTTTTCATACTTTGTCATTTTTGCACAAGTTAAAATTCAATGAAGATTGATTGTATGCATTACTCTAAAAATTTAAGAAGTAACGAGATGAGGATAAGTGAATAATGTTTAACAATTGAGCAAAGGTACAGGATAAGGATCTAATAGTGAGTGGGTTTTTGTATAGATTGATCAAATGATGAACATTGATAATTAAATACCTATGGGATCCACAAAGTTTGATGAAGCATATTGAATCAATGTTTCCAAAGTGTAGGAGATGAGGTCAAAGTGATAGATGTTTAACATTTGGATTTGGTGTTCTATGAATTAAATTCCAGACAAGATTGATGGTATAAGATTGATCTAAATCTGAGATGGAATGAGATGAAAGCATGATGTTTGAAGTTTAACTGTGACCGTTTGCATTTGAATATTTGAATTTACAAAGGAAAAAATAACATCTAGTTTCTTGGCTATAACTTTTGATCTAGGATGAATATTCTCATGTTATAAAAAGTAAAGTGTTAGAGGGATCCAAGTCACATCTAAAAATATAGATTATAATATTTAAGAGTATGTACATACATAGTTACAATTCTATAAATATGACTATGTGTTCATGTGTGTTTTGCAAGTGACCCAAGAAGGATGTATGAGCTTTTGTTAATATTGTTTATATGTCTCATGATGACTTATATATTTAGGATTTTTATATAATCCGTTATGTTTTTTATATGGATTTTGGAGGTGTGATCAATATATATTGAGTATGAGTAAAAGTTAATAAGTTGACTATGTTCTTGAAGGTTACTTGTAGATTGAGTGACCATCTTGCAGAGGCAACTTGAAGTTGTCAAAATTAGAGTTAAAGAAGAAAATGAGAATGGAAATGTTGTATAAGTCTCAAAAAATTATGAGAAGTATTTTATTATCATATTTGGTACATGATCATATGTGGAGAGTCAAAATAGTTTGACTATATTTTGATAGTATATGACCAGTTTGAGTGGTCATCTTGAGTGTGATAGTTTGAGGTATTTTAGATTGTGTTGGAGTGTTAAGGCATATGGAGATGTTGCATTGATCTTGGAGGTTCCATTCATATGAATTATTCATGTGGTTATTTGAGATACTTGAATGTTTGGTTCAGTATTTTGAGAGTGTGCTTTCTATGTATGAAGACCTAAAAATCAAGGTAATCTAGTTGCTAGGTTCAAGTGTGGATTTGTAGTTATAGGTGGTATGAACCAATGAGGGTATGAATAAATGTCATTTGGAGTGGAAATATTATTTTTAGAATTGGTCCTAAGTTTCTAATTTTCTCATTAAAGTGGTAAGTGGGTGAATAGGCTCCATAAGACCTATAAGAGCTACAAGGGCCTTATTAAAAGGTGTATCTACTTAAAGGTGACCCATAGATACTATGTCCAACATATAAGGGTGTATTTGAGCCATATATTGATGTGAGAGAAGTCTTAAGGTTTAACGAAAGTTTAATGGCTGACCAAGAAGTTATTTATCATTAAATATCTATATATAGTGAAACTAAAGGAGATGGTTTCTAGGTTTGTGTGTGTGTAGTATGCATTAAAGTGAAGAAGAGAGGTGTTTGAGTGTGCCCAATGGATGGGTTGATAATTAAATTAGATTAAGGACTATGTGTATGACCTGTAGGTCATGTTTTTGATGGTAGAATAATGATCTTGTAGGTTGATCATGAGTGAAGAGGACTTGAGTGATCCAAAGGGATGTTTTGGATGTCTTGAGAATGACAAAAGGATTGTTTGTGTCTATGAGAACTTGGTGGCTAGTTTGGGAGACTGATCAGAGCATTGATAGTGTGTATGACCATTTGGTTAGGTTTTTAATGTGGCTATTGAGTTGTTATTAACATTTGTAGAGTGGGGTTAGTTGGGATATGTAATGTTTCCTAATTGATCCTTATGTTTTTGTTCAATTATGTAATGTGCTTTGGCCAATATAGAGTGTTGTGTGATCCAAAATGTTGATTTGGATACATTAAGAGCTTGATAATCAAATTTCCATCATCAGCTATAGAAGACATCAGTTCAAAGTTGGAGTTGTTTAAGGTAGTTGGCTAGGTGGTTAGTTTCCTAGGGGGTTTATTCCTCCTTGGAAGGTGAAAATTGCTAAAAGTATAGTTCTTATGAGTGCTTAGCTAGACAGGTGTAGAAGCTCCTTGTGGTATTTCAATCTCACTAAAACCAAAAATTGTAGTTCCTTGATCATTTGTAGATGGTCTAAATTGGTTCTTGTTATTATAGGATAGTAGTCTAATTGTAGGTTTTCATGGGTTTTATTCTCTAAGAGGGTTTCCCATGCATGTCATGTGTTATATGCTTGATCTTGCATTTTCATTCTTATTCATTATTATGAATTATGTGTATGCCTCATGAATGTATGTATTGACTATTTAAATTTTTTGAAGGATTAGAACTAAAATTGTAATATCTGGGCTCACTGATTCATCCCCTCTCAATGATTTTACCTCTAACAATTGGTATCAGAGTTGGTCCTTTGGAGGAAGATATTTATATATTGAAGGAGATTCTAAGTAGGTTCAAAGATGGATAAATAATTGAAGAAATAAAATAAATAATGGAAGGATTCTATCAAGGCACTTGAAGAGTAGATATGTATTTTGAAGAGATATGGAAAAGATGATGAGAATGTTATCAACAATATCAAGGTTCAGCTAGTAGATGCCAAGACATGTTTGAATTCAAAAGAGAAGAACATAATGCATTGTAAAGAAGTTTTCCATGACAATAGAGAAGGTGATATTGAGGAAGATGAAGTTGATATAGACGTTGAGCTCATGAGTGTAGTTGGTGAACTAAAGGAGTAGAAGAAAAAGAATCATAAGATGAGGTATGTGATCAAAGGTTTTGAATCACAAGTAAATTGTCTTGAGGTATGTTTGATAGGGAAAACATGTAGAATAAAGGATGGCATGGCTAAAGAAGCTAAAAGTGATAAAAAGACTATTCAAGTTCTCATAGGTTAGTTGATGGATATTATTTAAAATATAAGAGCTAAAGAAGATGAGTTCATTTAATTGAAAACCAAGCTAGAATCACTAAAGGATGAGCATGAGCAATTTTTTGTCAAGATAAACAAGCTTGAATAATATCAAAATAAGTTAGATCGGGTCAAGAGAAATGAAATAAGACCAGTTAGATAGCCCAATGAAATAAGGTATGTTAATTATTTTCATGGCCATTGTCATTTTTGCTATCAATATGGTCATTGGGGAAAAAGTTGTAGAAAGATGAGTTATAATATTGAGTTCACATAGAGCCTTCAAATAAGGATCAAATGGTCTTGGAGAAGTTATAACTCATATCAATAAAAAAAGGCATGTTGGATAATATTGTTTATTATAGTTGAATTAAAGTAAGACATATTTCCATATTTTGCATAGATAGTTTAAATAACCTCTCTACTCTTAAAAGTCAATCAATGGTGTTGAGACCGAAGAATATGAAGGATAATCCTAATCTAGGTGGACTACCTCACACTGTAAAAAAAGAATCAAATATGAATAAGAAATAGGAATGCTAAGAGAATTTATCTTCTATTTAGATAGAAAAATAAGATCACAATCATCATCAAGTAAAAGGTATGAATGATCTTGTTTGTTTCAATTGTCATAGAATTGGTCACATTGTTGGGTATTGCAAGAATAGGTTGAATGAGTTCCCAAAGCAGAATAAGGTGTATGGAGCTCTTAGTGTACAAGAAAGAGATAAAAAATGGGTATGGAAACCTAATCCTATCAAGAGAGATTGGTATAGGACCAAAGATGGTTTATTTTCAATGATAGACATGAATGGAAGACAAGATTTTATGTTGTCTACATTCATTGACAAATTTGAAGAAAATAATGATGTAAATGATTCATTCAAATTTAAGCAGGACTACAAGTAAGAGAAAGATATGGAGCTATAGGAGTCTCCATAATTTTGGGACTTTTAGTCTCTTTATGTCAAAAAGGGGCAACTCTCTCTAATATTCAAGAAGACAATTTTTAGAAAGAGGAAACATGATGGATGTTGGTTACAACTTGATTGTGTTGCATAACAAATTAATTCATTAAGGTCTCTTGGGTCCAAGATGTTAAGAGATTTGTTTGTTATTGGTAGTGTATGCAAGGTCTACAAGTAGGGGATGGAATTTTCCATGTGATTGATTAGGGATGATGAGTTGTAAATATTTTCTATTTCTTATAAAGGTATGTTGATCTCATTCATGTGTAATTAAGGTATGCCAAAGGTTATTGGTCTTAAAGGTAAGAACATGACAATTTCTATTGCTCAAATTGATTGATCAAATGTCTAATGACTGTAAGACAAGGTTGATATAGAGGATGAGTAGAATGTGTTTTCATATCTTTAATATCATGAAGAAGGTCTATAAGTTATATAGATGACAAGTTGTGTCTTTGATGGAGTTAGGGTGAGGTAACTCAAGTGTGGAGTTAGTGTTCCAAGTTGTACAGACCCATGTGGGTGTAACTAAGGGGTCATGTGGAGTAGACCTATGCTTTTTGAAAATGGTCATAAGTTTCTCCTTTTCTCTTTGAAGTGATAAGTGTGTGAGTAGGTCTCCATGAGACCTATAAGAGCTACAAGGGTCTTATTAAAAGGTGTAGTTGCTTAAAGCTGACCCATAAATGATATGGAAAACCTATGAGGGAGTAATTGAGTTGTGTCTTAGTATGAGAGAAGCCTTAAAGGTTAATGCACCTCTAATGGTTGACCAAGAATTTGTTTATCATTAAGTCTCTATATATAGTGAAACCAAAGGAGATGGTTTATAGGTTCATGTGTGTGTAGTGTGCATTGAAGAGAAGAAGAGAGGAGGCCGAATGTTCCCAATGGATGGGTTGATAAGTAGAGAAGATTGAGGATTGTGTTTATTCCCTCTAGATCATGTTTTAATGGAATAATAGTGCTCTTACAGGTTGATCGTGAGTGAAGAGGCCTAGAGTGATCCAAAAGGATATTTTGGATGTCTTGAGAATGAACAAAGGATTGTCGGTGTCTATGATAGCTTGGTGGCTAGTTTGAGAGACTGATCAGAGTGTGGATTGTGTATATGACCATCTAGTTAGGTTGTTAGTGAGGTGACATATTTGTTTCCAAGGTTTGAGGAGTGGGGTTAGTTGGGATACCTAATGTGTCCTAATTGATCTTTGTATGTTGGTTCAAGTATGTAATGTGCTTTGGCCAATAAGGAGTGTTGTGTGATCTAAACGGTGGATTTGGATACATTGAGAGCTTGATATTCAGAGTTTTATCATCAGGTGTTGAATACATTAGTTTAAAGGTGGAGTTGTTCAAGGTAGCTTGTTAGGTGGTTAGTTACTTAGGGGGTTTATTCCTCATTGTAAGGTGAAACTTTTTAAAAGTCTAGTTGTTGTGGGTGATAATCTAGACAAGTGTAGAACTCTTTATGGGATTTTAGTATCACTAAAACTAGGAATGGTAGTTCCTTGATCATTTTTATATGGTCTAAATTGGTTCTTATTATTATAAGATAATAGTCCAATTGTAGGTTCCAGTGGGTTTTATTCCCCAAGAGGGTTTCCCACATATGTTGTGTGTTATGTCCTTGATCTTGCATTGTTTTTCTTGTTCATTGCTATGAATGATGTTTATACCTCATGAATGTATGTATTGAATGATTAAGAGTTTGGAAGGATTATAATTGAAGTTGTAATATCTGGGTTCACTAATTCACTCCCCAGTGATTTTACCTCTAACAATATTTTTTGAGTCTTTAGGGGATTTTTAGTCTTCAATATCCATTTGGATTCATTCCTAGGTATTACATGTCAATAAAATTTGAATTGGAGATTTTTGGCATTTTCTTGCCAAAACTACCAATTCAAAAAATTGAATTTCTTTCATTATTTCTTTGGTCTATCTCATCTTTATGTTAGGATCTAAGGTTGGTTTCTATTTTTTTAGGGGTATTTATGTTATTAGAATGATATTTGATGGTTTTCCACCTTTTGTAATGACTAAGAAGGTTATTATTTTCTACAACTCATGAGGATTTCCCATCATCATAGTAATTATTTAATTCCACTCTTATTTGAAATAAACATATCTTGACCTCAACCTATGGGAAAGAATCAAAATAGTTTAGATATAAAGATAGTATTATTCAAAAATGTGAGGAAATGTCTATAGACATTTATGAAAATGTAGATAGTAATCATTGAATATAAATTATTATCGCTTCAATGATTCCTGACAAACTACTTCTTCATGTGGATTATCCTTCATTATAAATTAGTTTCTAAGTCGGTGATATCCATGTCAATCATACTTTGATTGATAAATATTCTACCACTTGTGTTTCCTCCCTTGAATCTATTAAAATAGTTGGTTAGACTGTGTGTAACCTTAAATATACCTAAATCACATGTCATGGATATCATAGAAAAAAAACTCCTCTAGGCTATGTTCAGCTTCCTATCATAGTTCCTCCTTTCATAGTTTGTATCAAGGTCATGATATTTAATTTATCAATATCATAAAACATGTTACTAGGTCAACCCTAGAAACATCACATGAGAGCTATATCCTCGTTGAAGCATCCCAATGTACCAAATTTCCTCATAATGGTGATATCTATAAGATTCAAGGAGAGTCAAAATTTTAGAATTTTGAATAATTCCAAGAATATGGTGTTTTGAAAATACCCATTGATATAGGAACATCATCTTATTTGTTCAATTCTGGCTTGTTATTAGAGTTTTTGTGTCTTTAGGGTTTTTTTATTCTTTAATATCATTCTGGATTGAATCCTAATATTTATATGTCAATAAAATTTTAACTGGAGCTCTTTTAGCATTTTCTCACCAGAATTACTAACTCAAAATTTTAAATTTCTTTCATCATTTATTTTGTCCAATCGATGTGTATGTAGGATATAAGGTTGGTTTCTATTTTTTTAATCATACTTATGTTGTTATAATGATATATGGTGGTTGTCCTCCTTTTGGGTCATGTTTGTCATAAAGTACTTTTTGTAACACCTAAGAAGGCTATTGTTTCCAAACATGGATGTATGATCGGGGTTAACAAGATTTAGTTAGAGAGTTTTAATGGGTTTAAAAAATTGAGATGATTCCAAGAGGAATTAAATAGCCATGAATAGGAAGGTGTAGTGCTTCAAATAACCAATAAGAATATCCTGATTTCCATGAAGAAGACTAACTGTCCCAAATTTTTGTATGTAGTTGTGTAAGATCATGAGTGCCAATGAATGATAAAATATATTAGAGAATATTTTGAATACAATAGGGACTCTTTTTAAGTGTAACTACATATATATTATTGATTTCTTGCTATAGTAAATGATTAATATCACTCGTCTATAGGTGGAAAGAGAAAAAGTCAAGCCTAGAAAATTTTGTATTGACATAGGCAAGTATCGATAGGTGAGGGAGGTTTATTTAGTCCAATGCAAGATATTTGATGATGGCAATGGTGTTGAATACTTTTTATTATGTGAAGGAAACTATTTTTATTCCCACAAACCAATTATGAATACTAAACTTCATTCAAATATCAATATTTTTGCACACAGTCCTGTACCCTATGTTTTATATACATTCTAGGTAAGTAATTGAGATTTTAGAGTATATTTTGAATTGAGTTGAGTGATATTACAATTTACAGAGATAATTAATGTTATATCATACCTTATTCTTTTGTTATTTATCCTTTAAATTTTCATAGTATGTATTTCTATGTATTTCTCATGTTTGCTAGTCTATTAGCTAGGTATTTCATTTTTTCCTAGTTTGTCCTATGTGAGGATTTATCACATATTTCTTAGTTAGGATAGTTATTTTTTTTACCTTACCTAATTATGTAAGGGATTTATATTTTACTAGCATATTATTTTTTAATAATATTTTAACTTACCTTGTTTTGCATCTCATTTGTTTACAGTTTCATGTGTGATGTTCTTGTTGATAACTCTTTGAATTCTTCGGTTGGAATGTTTTTACCATTCTTAACATGGTACCAAAGCCTTTGAAGGGTTTCAAAAATATTATATTTTTGTAATTTTTTAGATAATAATATTTTAATTTTACTTCCCTTTTTGAAGCTGTCACTTCCTCTTCTAGATCTACAATAGGGATTTCATTGACATTTTGAAGAAACTTAGTTTTCTTTTTATTTGGTATATATTTCTGTTGACTGCATTTTGAATAATTCCAAGAATATGGTGTTTTTAAAATACCCATTGATACAAGAAAATCATCTTGTTTGATAGAATTTTGGCTTGATATTAGAGTTTTTGTGTCTTTAGGGTTTTTTTATTCTTTACTATCCTTTTTGAGTCAATCCTAGGATTTATATGTCAATAAAATTTGAATTGGAGCTCTTTTGGCATTTTCTCACCAAAACTACTAATTCAAAATTTTAAATTTCTTTCATCATTTATTTTGTCCAATCAATGTGTATGATAGGATCTAAGGTTGGTTTCTATTTTTTTAAGTATATTTATGTTGTTATAATGATATATGGTAGTTGGCCTCCTTTTGGGTCATGTTTTTCATAAAGTACTTTTTGTAACACCTAAGAAGGCTATTGTTTTCAAACATGGATGTATGATGGGGGTTAACAAGATTTAGTTAGAGAAATTTTATGGGTCTAAAGCATTGAGATGATTCCAAGAGGAATTAAATACCCATGCATAGGAAGGTGTAGTACTTCAAATAACCAATAAGAATATCCTAATTTCCATGAAGAAGACTAACTGTCCCAAATTTTTGTGTGTACTTGTGTAAGATCATGAGTGCCAATGAATGATAAAATATATTGGAGAATATTTTTAACACAATTGGGAATATTTTTTAGTGTAACTATATATATATATATTATTTATTTATTTCTATAGTAAATGATTAATATCACTCATCTATAGGTGGAAAGAGAAATAATCAGGCCTAGAAAAGTTTGTATTGACATAGGAAAGTATCAATAGGTGAGGGAGGTTTCTTTAGTCCAATGAAAGATAGTTGACGATGGAAATGGTGTTGAATAATTATTATTATTATGTGAAGGAAACTAATTTGATTCCCATGAACCAATTATTAATACTAAACTTCATTCAAATATCAATATTTTTGTATAAAGTCCTGTACCCTATGTTTTATATACATTCTAGGTAAGTAATTGAGATTTTAAAATATATTTTCAATTGAGCTGAGTGATATTAAAATTCAAAGAGATAATTAATGTTATCACATACCTTATTATTGTGGTATTTTTCATTTAAATTGTCATAGTATGTATTTCTATGTATTTTTCATGTTTGCTTGGCTATTAGCTAGGTACTTCATTTTTTCCTAGTTTGTCCTATGTGACGATTTATCCCACATTTATTAATTAGGATAGTTATTTGTTTTACCTTACCTAATTATGCAAGGGATTTCTATTGTACTAGCATATTATTTTTAAATAATATTTTAACTTACCTTGTTTTGCATCTCATTTGTTTGCAGTTTCATGTGTGATGTTCTTGTTGCTAACTCTTTGAATTCTTAGGTTGGAATTTTTTTACCATTCTTAACATGGTGCCAGAGCCTTTGTAGGGTTTCAACAATCTTATATTTTTGTAATTTTTTAGATAATACTATTTTAATTGTACTTCCCTTTTTGAAGCTACCACTTCCTCTTCCAAATCTACAATAGTGATTATAATGATGTTTTGAATAAACTTAGTTTTATTTTATTTTATGTTGACTATATTTTGGTGATTATAAGAATGTGTTCCATTTCTTAAAAACTACTCTTTGTGGAAGTGCATTTGAAGGTAGCATTGTATCTAAGAGAAGTGCATTGGATGGAGATCTATATTGAAGACTGCATAGAGGATGGTGTAGTGAGGAGATCTACGTTGGAAGTGAGGAACATAGCAAAGGCATCATATGCTAGCAAAGAAGAAAAGATTAAAGGCCTGCATTCTATTTTTAAGGCCTGTGTTTTATCCTTTTTTATTGTTTTAGGGAGAAAACTTAATTTTTATCACCAATGTCCCCTATTTATGTTTGAGACCTGATTTTCACTAGAAATTATATTTTTGGTCTATGTTGATCTATTAAAACATATTTAAGGAGATCCCAACTACCATTTATTCTATTTATTGCATTGATAAAATCTAGAAGGATATGAAAGCATTGGAAATGCATGTAGTATTTTTTTAGGTCTGGTGCATTTCAATTTATCTAAAGTCTATATGTAACTCTGAAGATACACACCTAACACTCAATTTAGACTTGAAAGGTGAATACAATTTATCTTTGCCTTCATCTACTAGGGGGGGTTCAAAAAATAGTGGTGGAGGTTTATTGGAACAACCCTCTAGGCATCCTTTCCTTTTTTTATAGGACTTAGTTAGAGTTGGGAGGCTCCAAGTAGAAGTATCTACCTTACTCAACCACTTTTAAGGTGAATAACAACTATAATCCACCATTTATCCTCTTAAAATAGCCTTTTATTTCATTATTTTCTTTATTAGGTTGTATTTGTTTCTTAAAGAAGATGTGCCATTCACTTACACAAACAACGATATAACTGGGAGGATATTGTTTCACTTTTATTGGTTTTTTTAAGTCAATGGTTATATTCTATTTATAAAAAGTGGTTGGAAGACTACCATCAATCCCATTTTGCTCACTATTTTTTTTCTAGTATCTTTTTAAATGTTTTTGACTAGTTTATGGGAATTCATAAAGCCTCTAACATTAGAACCGTAACTTAAATTTGAGTTCTATTTTTTTTTCAAAAGTGTATGTTTTTATATTCTCTGTCCATTGGTGTCATTAATTTTTAAATATTCACTACTTTTATAAAGCGACAAAATTTGTGGGGGGGGGGGGGTCCATAATACAATCTTTTGGGGGTTGTCTCAGTGTTGATTTATGCACTCTTTTATATTATTTATGATATTTGGTGATTAAATAAAATGTTTTATAATTATGGTATTGATCATTGTGATTCTTTGGCTACACATAACTACCATACATGGAGACCTAGAATGGAAACAATCATAAAACATAAAATATTATGGTCCCTAATGAATGAAACTCAACCACATCTCATAAGAGAGTTTGAAAATTTTCATCACTAATGTAAATTTGAAGATTGTATGGGTTTGATAAGTACTTATGTGATTGATAGTTTGTTGTTTCATTTGGATGGGTGTGATACTCCATTAAAAATGTGGACTAAGTTAAAGGGTTTATTTGGGAATGTATATCAAATGAGATCCATGCATCTTGAAGTGGAGCTTAATTCACTTAATCCAGATGATTTTTAATCTATTGTAGACAACCTCACTAAGTTTAAGCATTTTTTGACATAGTTGAAGGGGAGTGGATGAGATAACAAAGATGAAGAGTATTTGCTCTTGATTTTATCCAAGTTGAGTGCTTCATTACAAATATTTTCTTATACCTTTTTCTCTAGCATGAATAACTTAGGTGATACATTAAAAATTCTAAATTTAGAGTGTTTTGTGAGAGACTTACTAGAGAGGAATCCAAATTGTCTCACTTTGAGTCTTCCACCTCTTAAAAGGGATTAGTAGAATCATATTTCAAGAACAAGGAAGAAACAAAGAGTAAGAAGAATAAAACTCCTCATCCATATAAAAACACACCTAAGCCCAACACCAACACATCTAAACCCATATCATCTTCTAAATCCAAGAATAATTCTAACCTATCATGTTCCTTTTATGGGGAGACTGGTCATAAAGACTATAGGTGTTTTAAGACAATTGAAGCCATGGAAGATGTAGTTAGGAAACACAAAATTTATATATCCACTCCTTATTATTATCATGAGAATGGGAAAACATTCATTATTATTGAGAGATCACAACCACCTATTTTAGATAGTTGGGTTCTAGATTATGGTGCTCCACACTAGATGACTTCTTTTAACGAGTCATTTGTATCTCTTGGTTTGAGTTCTACTTCCAACATTGAGGTTGCAGATACTTCATTTATTTATATTAAGCTAAAGGGTGACTTACAAATATATGGTGGTTGAATCACTGATGCATTATATGTTTCAGACATCACAACCAATTTACTTTCAATTTCTTAGATTTTCCATTCTGGTCAGTGTAAGATAGAGACTTTCACACCATAGGGCTTTGTTAGAGCCTCACACATTTACTGTAAAGGGTGTTATTGATCATAGTTATTAAATCTATTATTTTTATCATTTTTATGATATTTATCCCTTAAGGATGTGTTTATTTTATCATTTAGATTCTGAGGGTATGCTTTTGCATGATAGATTTGGACATATAACTTATAGATATTTTAAGGAGTTAAGAACTCATAGTATGGTAGAGGGTCTTCCCATAATTTCATGCCTTGATGGATTTTGTATTGGTTGTGCATTAAGGAAAGAAAATAAATATCCCTTTCCTAAGGGTATGTCCACAAGAGATTCTTCACCACTTGAGCTTGTGCACATTGATTTGATGGCCTTTCTTACTCCTTTCAATAGAGATAAGTATGCACTTACTTCTATTAATAATTTATCAAGTCATACTTGGGTTTATTTTCTCAAGTACAATAGTGATATCTTTTCTCACTTCAAAGTCTTTAAGGATCTGGTTGAGCAATAGTATTATAGTTGTATCTAGAAGCTTCATATAAATAATGGGGGGAGTAATTCAGTCGAAAGTTATCTAATTTTTTGGTAGCACATGGTATTGTTCACTAGCATTTTATTGCACATACTCCAAAAAATAATGACTTAGTAAAAAGAGAACCAAACTTTGAAGAAGATGGATTATTTCATGATGCATTCAGGGGATTTACCTCCTATTTATTGGATAGAGGTAGTTAATTATGTGAACTATATTCAGAACTTCACACCACATAAAACACTTGAGAATTTGAATTTGTAGGAGGCTTAGTTTGGAACTAAGCATGATGTCTCAATTTTTAGAGTCTTTGGTAGCATTGTTTTGTAGTTTGTACCAAAGAATAAAATTAAATAATTCAATAAGAAGAGCAAACATATATAGGGTATTGCAAGGACATGAGAGTTTTTCATATTTTAGATCTTGATACTCATGATGTTTAATTTTGAACACATAAATATTTTGATGAGCACTTCACATCTCATGAATGTTCATCTTCTTCCATGCCTTATTCTTCTTATTTTTATGACTCATCACATCCTATTGAAGATTCATTCTTTGAGGAGCCAGTTTAGAAGGCCCCTTAGAAGGTTATATAGGTTGAGGATATTATCCACACTGATTTTCCCACTATGAATAGGTGTTATTGTACTATATTTTTTTAGGTAACACCTTCCATACATGATCTTCCATCCACCCAACATCATCATGCACATTCTATAGGTACTAGACTTTTGTGTCAAGTATATCCATATTATTTTCTATAGGTTCATGGGATACATGATTAGAATGATGTGATGATAGATGAGTATTCTTCTTTGATGAAGAAACACACTTAGGATTTAGTCACTCTTCCCACTTGGGATTTTTTTTTTTAGGTGTAAGTGTATTTACCACACCAAGTATGAAACTGATGGGTCTATTAATAAGTATAAGGTATGCCTTGTTGCCAAGAGTTTTTCATAGGTTGAAGGTATTGAATACTCTAATACTTGTGTGACCATTGCCAAGATGGATTCTAATCACCTTGTAATTTATCTTGTTGCATCATAACATTGGATAGTATATTATATGGATGTTAAGATTGCCTTATTGCATGGAGATTTACAAGAGGAAATCTATATGGAGGATCTTGCTAGGTTTTTTCATGATTATCTTCTTGTCTATCAACTTAGGAGGTCTCTTTACAGTTTCAAATAGGTACCTCAAGCTTCGTAAGAGAAGATGGATTCTTTTATTCTCTCTACTAGCTTTTTTCACTTCTATTTTGATCTCATAGTGTATATCCAACATATTGGGTAGGATATTTTTATGCTAGTATTATATAATGAAAATTTGATTTTCACAAATATTTCCTCTTCTTAGATTTAGGATATCCAATGGGAACTTTCATCATAGTTTGATATGATAGATCTTGTTTTTTTTCACTTCTTCTTTGGTTTACAACTTTCAAATTCAAAAATAGGGATTTATTTGAGTTAACATAAGTACACCCTTAAACTTCTTCAATGTTTTGGCATGGCTGATTGCAAGCTAAGTCATTCTATTTTTTAGTGTAGAGTCACTCTCGTTAGTAGTTTTACTACTCCACTTTGTGATCCTACATTATATGGGTAGATGGTTTGGATTTTTATGTATTTAACACATACTCATCCGAACATTTCATTTTCAATTGAGATTGTATCTATGTTTTCACATGCCTCTCATGGCAATCATTGGTAAGCTACTAAGAGGATTTTATGATATCTATGAGGTAATATTCATTTTGGATTACACTACACTAGGCGTTCTACTCAGTTAGTTGCGTGTAATGATTCAAATTAGATAGTCTTTCTTGATGATAGGCATTCCACTTCTAGCTACCTCTTTTGTCTTGGTTATTCACCTATTACTTGGTTATGAAAGAAATAATATAGAATTAAGCTTTAATCTATAGAGGTTGATAACCAGGAAGAAATATAGTGATTCAATAGGTTATTTAGCTTCATTAGCTATTGACAGAGTTTGCCTTCATACAAGATAACCTATTGTACTTTGGTGTGATAACTAGAGTACAATTCACATATCTCATAACCTAGTTGAGAACTAATGGACCAAGCACATTGAGGTAAATATGTACTTCATTCTTCAACACATTAAAGATGGAGTTCTTAGCTTGGAGTATATTTTGACT
Source organism: Torreya grandis (assembly GCA_037957365.1). Classification (NCBI taxonomy): domain Eukaryota; kingdom Viridiplantae; phylum Streptophyta; class Pinopsida; order Cupressales; family Taxaceae; genus Torreya; species Torreya grandis. Next base: position 1,659,501 of record JARHVA010001147.1, read on the forward strand.
CAAAAATAAGTTGCAAACATCTTCATGAAGCCTTTTGCATAACCTCATTTCATTGAGTTACATGCCATCCTTGGGGTGGTTTTATAAGTTGTCCTTGGGATGCAATCATGAGGACATATTTATTCTTTATTTCATGGATAAATACTATATATGATTACCTTATCAGGCCTAGTTTTTGGGACTCATACTATGGATATGCCATTATTTCTTTTTTGGATATTGTTAGACCCTATATTCACTTTAGTTGTTGGGGGGGGGGGGGGGGGGGTGGTGGGGGAGCGCGGGGAGGGAGGTGTTAGAGTTTATATTTCTATGTATTCCTCATGTTTTCTAGTCTATTAATTAGGTATTTCATCTTTTTCTTGCTTTATCCTATTTGAAAATTTATCCCACATTACTTATTTAGGCTAGTTATTTATTTTTCCTTCCCTACTTATGTAAGGGCTTCCTATTGTATTAGCTTCTCATTTATAAATAATCATTTGACTTGCCTCATTTTACATCTCATTTGTTTTTATCTTCGTGTCTGATGTTCTTGTTGATAAATCTTTTGATTCTTGGGTTATTATTTTTTTACCACTCCTAAGATAAACGCCATTTGAAGTTTTGAAAACTTGTTTTGTTGCCTCTTGGGTTGTGTAAATTCGTGTTTAAGTTTTTTCATCATTTTCTGGTTAAACGCTTTAGACAAAATTTTCACCCTCCAAATATAACCTGGAGCTTGAGTTTAATGTCCTAAAAGTGAACCATGAGGTTTCTTTAAGTCTTGGAAAGTTTGGAAGATTTTTTGAGCCTAAACTAGTTTTGCCAGTCTTTGAGACCTAATTGAGGCCTAGTTTCAAGAAAGTTAGACTGATTTAATATACTTACCTTGAGATTTATTTGATTAAACTTTGTAGGGAGATGTATGTTTGTGGTGGGTATCAAAAACTATGATTTTTTTATTAAATCCTTTTGTTTTTAAAACAAAATTAACAAGTCTTTTAGGAGGGATACAAGAAAATAGAACTAATTAGGATAACATGTATTTTGTTTTCAAAATATCTCTCCCTCTACATTAGATTGGTATAAGAGTGGGGTTGGATGCTTGAATAAGACTTAAAATAAGTTAAAACTCATTGAGACACAAGAGTTAATTGATTTTTTCTTGGTTATTTGAGTTGATAAGCTAGAATGCCACCTAGGAGGAACTGAAGAGGAGGTGGAAGAGGAGTTAAGAAACATGAAAGTGAGTTTTGATGTAAGGTTTAAATTAGTAGATTCCAATTAGATAAGATGAGTGTTAACATGGGATGTATTTGATAGGGAAGAAGAATAAGTAGAGTAAGAGGAAGAGGGAATTGATAGGCTACTAAAAGTAGTCATGGGATATGGGTCTAAACTAAAAATAGAACTTCCTAATTATGTAATAAACTTATTTGGAGAAGTGATAATTGATTGTATTACAATGTTGGATAAGTATTTTGATTATGAAAATGTACTAGAGGAGAACAAGTTAAGGTTTTTCTTACCAAACTAAAAGGACACGCTACCTTTTTGTTGGATTATGTTAATAATGAAAGGAGAAAGAAAGGTAAGGTCAAGATAAAATCTTGGGACATCATGGTAGCTAAATTGAATGAAAAATTTCTACCTATAGAATTTGAAATAAAATGATATGGGTGTTAAAGAATATACTAACGAATTATACAAGTTGACCATCAGATCAAGTCATGTGGAAGAGGATGTGGATAATACTAATAGATATCTCAATGGGTTAAAGTGCAATATTTAAGATGAACTCAACCATGTAAGTCTAAAGATACTCAAGAAGCTTTACATAATAGATTTGAAGGTAGAAGATAAGATCAATAGAAGATAAAGTCAACAAAATAGGGGCATGGGTAGAATTTATAGAGATATAAGTCAATAAGGAGGAAGAGGCACATCACAAAGAACTAATTCATAATTTAGTAAATCTCAAGAGAATTCATCTAATTCAAGAGGTCTTTTCAGAGGAAGAAAACCATACTTTAGTTGAGCATACACGCAATATAGAATATGATTAAGTGGAATCAATAGTAAGTGATTTAAATGAGCTAATTTTGTTCATCATAGGTTTTGGAAATGCTTAGAGAATGCTCAAGATAGTGGGTTTAGAAGTGAAAATTAAAATAAAATAGTCTAGTTAGAAGAAAAGAGTGTGGATTCTATATCTCATACTGAATAACCAAAAGTTGGTGAATGGGTCAAAAGTTGACTCAAATTTACATAGTAAATCCTGAAATAATATAATTTGCTATGCTATGAAAATACACACTTTAAAATTGAATTATCCCAAAGGATGATGAATATTAGATGGTTTACAAAGGCACAACACTTTTTGAATGTTTTGCAAATGGGGTAACAAGTTAAATGGGTTCAACTACAGAGGAAAATCCATAGCTAAGTGCACTTGAGCTAGAGTAGTACTCAAATGGGTGACTTCATAAGAAATCTCAGTGCTTCACCCTTGTGAGCATCACCTAAAATTAATGAGTTACCTCAAGAGGTGAAAGACATGTTAGAGGAATATGCTAATATAATGGTGGATAAACTACCCAATTAGTTGCCACTTATTAGGAACATTAGTTATCACATTGACTTTATACTAGGTGAAAGTTTACCTAATGAAGCTTCCTACAAGATGATTCCAAAAGAGAATGTATAAGTCAATAATAAAATATAAGACCTCTTGGATAACGGATTAATCAAATAAAGTCTCAACCTAGGTGTAGTACCAGTTGTACTAGTGCCCATGAAATAAAAATATTAGATAATGTACATGGATTCTAGAGAAATTAACAAGATAACCATAAGGTATAGACTTCCCCTTCAAAAAAATTGAGGATTTTATGATTTGATTAAGTGGTTCTAACTAATTTTATAAGATGGATCTTAAGAGTAGTTATCACCAAATAAGGATAAGAGAAGGAGATGAATGGAAGATTGCCCTTAAGTCAAATGAAGGGTTATATGAGTGGCTTGTGCTACCATTTAGTCTCATTAGTGACCCAAATACATTTATGATATTAATCCATGAGGTCTTAAGGCTTTTAATTTCCAATTTTATGATTGTATATCTAGATGACATCTTGATTTACATACGTAGCAAAGAGGAACATATTCAACATTTAAGAATGGTTATTAAAAGGTTGAAAGAGGAGAGGTTATTGATTAACCTCAAGAAATGTTTATTCATGAAGTTAAAACTTGTTTATATTGGTTTTGTGATATCTCAATATGTTTTGGAGATGGATAAAGACAAGGTGAAATCCATCATTGAGTGGTGAACTCAAAGGAGAACTTATGAGGGAAGAAGATTCCATGGCTTAGCTATATTTTTTAGAAATTGTATAAGAAATTTTAGTGGCATTTGTGCTCCCATTGTTGATAATATCAAAGGGGATAAAAATATATATTTTATGGACTGATATAGCTGAGATAAATTTTTAGTTTTCTAAGAAACGAATAATAAAACAATGTGTGTTGGGACTTCCTAATTTTAACAATTTTTTTCAAGTTGAGTGTGATGCAATTGGAGTGGTCATTATAGAAGACATAAATCAAGAGGGAAGAACTATAAAATAATTTAGTGAGAAGTTAAATTAGTTCAAGAAAATGTATTCAACTTATGATCTTGAGTTTTATGCCATAGTTCAAGCCTTGAGGAATTGGTGACAATATCTAATACCAAAGGAGTTTGTTATCTTCATGGAGAACCATGAACTTAATTTCATAACTAGTCATCTAAAGCTTAGTCAAAGGAACATAAAGTGGGTGGAGTAATTTAAAAAATTCACATTTGTCATTAAGCACAAGAAAGGTCAAACAAACAAGGTAGTTGATGATCTAAGGATGATAACTTTGCTTACTAGTGAAATATAGTTTGAGAGTGGAGGAATAGAGTAAATTTAGGAGTTATATGAAACTGATTTAGAATTTCAAGATGAATATGAGGTTTTTATGTACAAAATTACAAGAAATAGGGAGCTTTGGATAGAGTACATGATTCAAGGAAGTTTGTTGTTTAAGGGAGTTAAACTTTATGTGCCAAGGAGTTCTATGAGAGATAATTTAATTAAGGAGAAACCTCAAGGAAGTTTGGTATGTCACTTTGGTCTTGATAAGACCTTGTATCAACTTAGTAATCAATAATTTTATCCTATAATGCAAAAATATGTGAGGAAGTTTATAGAAAGATGCAAAGTTTGTCAATATACAAAGGTAAGGAGTACTAATAGAAGCCTTTAATATCCCTTTCAAGTACCAAATAGGCCTTAGGACTCCACTAACATGGACTTTATCATGGGGTTTCCAAGAAATCAAAGAAGGCATGTTTATATTTTTTTATTGCTGACATATTTTACATGATTTCTCATTTCATATCATGAAAGATAACCAATGATGCTACACATATGAATAATTTGATATTCAAGGAGGTGGTTATACTACATGATTACCATTGAGAATTATTTGAGATAGAGACACCAAGTTTTTAGTTCACTTTTGAAGAACCTCCTAGAAGAAGTTAGGAACAAACATGAATTTTACCTTAGCTTACCACCCTCAAATAAATGTCTAAACTAAGGTGGTAAAAATAAGTTTGGGTAACTTGCTAAGATGTTTGACAAAGGATAGTGCTCAATAGTCAGACTTAGTATTGCCACAAGTAGAGTTTGATTAAAATGCTACACCCAATAAAATCATAAGAAAAATCCCATTTCAAGTGGTGTATGGTATCCACCCAAGGGGTGTGTTTGAGTTGATATATCTAGGAAATATGAAGAAAAGAAGTGTTGGGGGAGAAGAGTTTCACATTACGATGGAAGAGGTGTATGAGCAAGTGAAGAAAAAATTATAGTTGAGTGTGGATAAGTACAAGCATCCTATTTATTAAAATATGAGAGAAGTAATTTTTCATATTAGAGACATGGTGTTATCTCATTTGAGGAAGAAAAGGTTTCTAAAAGGTGAGTATAACAAACAAAAGATGTATATGAGTGGACCATGTAAGGTCATAATAAAGTTATCTAATAATGCATATGAGATAGATTTACCTAGTGGTATAGAGATATATTATATATTTAATGTTATACACTTGTATCCATATAAGGAAGGAGATAATCAAGATCAATAAATTGGGAATGAAGACACATCCATATAAGAGTGGGTAGATCAACTACCACAAGTAAAACAAGAACAACAAACCTATTCTGTTAATTGTCTAACCCTCAACATGCTAACCGGTCTCACACAATCATCCTGAAACAAAGTCAACCTATGACCTTCCATGTCTCTAGAACACACTCATGCCAAAGAATCTTGTTGCTCCTAGATTCCTCATGACACCCCTCTGAACTAGCTTTACCTTTAGTTCAACAACTCCCTATATATGTAACCCTGCAACAAGCACCTCATACAGTAATAGGATAATGTAGCTAATATTATCCAACCTGGTAAAGAGAAACACAATGATCAGACCTCCATTGTCTTGCAGCTTACTCAAGACCATATACCCTAGCCTTTTGTCTCACATGCCCATTCCCGCTCTTCCTTATCCTAAACATCCATTCGTCTCTTAGTGGTTTCTTCCAGCTGGTAACTCCACCCAAAACTCCCATTTGGTTCTTCTCCAAGGAATCACATCCTTCATCCATGCCAAGCTCCCACTGTTTCCTGGATCTACCTGCTCTACTTCTTTAACAACTTCATGGTTCTTTACCATCAGTGAGCAACAAGTAGTGTAAAGAAGGGAAATGATGAATTTGAGGCTTACATACCCTTTAAGTCCTCCATATGGGTGCTTGAGACTCCTTGACGGCTTGCTATCCACCCAAAATATATCTCAGTGACTGATGCTAGTCACATCTCAGTCTGCACCTGACCGACATTGGTTCCATGTGACTGCCTCATCACTGACATCAGTTCCCCTGACTAATGCCAATGTTTATCTATCCCTGAGTCACCAACATCAAACTGCACATAGCTGACACCAGTCCCTATCTAGACACCGACGTCAGTCTCTATGTTTTTCTTGTGAGAAATGAATTTTACCTGTGAGCTTCTTTTGGATCAAACCCTTGTCCAAATCACCCTTGCTCTGCTCAAAATTATTTAGCCCCTTCCACTGATATCTGTCTGTCACCTTCTCCTTGAAAACCAAGACTTTCCTGTTCTTTTCATGAACATCAGATTCCTCAAGAAAAGTTACCTTCTTCTTCTGCATACAGAAATCTCAATTCATGCTTTTCAAATCTGAAAGCATACCCTTTGACTCAAGAACATGCATCTCCTTATTATCCATGTGACCAAGCCTATTAAGCCACAACTTCGAATCTACAGCTGAAGTAGATAACCTCGAAAGAGAATCAGTAATACAAGTAGATAGATAAAGCGTACCTACTTTCTTACCTCTTTCTACAACAAGTGCACCCTTGGTAACCTTCCAAGAGTCCATTATGAGAGTTACTGTGCAACCCTCATCACCCAAACTTCTTACATAAATCAAATTCCACTTCAGAACTTGGACATGCATGACCTCCTTCAACACCCATGTGTTCCCTAGCTACAATTTCAGCTTCACTTTCCCTTTGCCAACCATTTGACAAGGCTTACCATCCCCTAAATAATTTTTTCCAAAGTCTCCCTGGACATACTCATGAAAAAATTCCCTGTTTGGGGATGCATGAAAAGAGGTAGAATATAAAATCCAAGATTCTACTTTATCCAAAGAACATACCAGAGCATCCTATGCAACAACACTTGTAACAATACCTATAACACCTGCTTCTTCATGTCCTTCATGCTGATCTTCATCCAACCTGCAATCTCTCTTTAAGTGCCCTTGCTTTCCACATTTTTAGCAGGTTATTCTGCCATACCTAGACTTGGATCTCCTACCTATATTTGACCTTGATCTCCCACGCTTGATCTTCTCTCTTTGCCTTCCCTTGCTTTCCACACTCAAAGCATTTCTTGATGATTTACCTGTGCTTTTCTTGCAAATCTCTTCATTCAAGATTACACTCACAACATCATCCACTTTTAAGATTTTTGAAGCAGACGCAGTATTGCTAACTACTATTACCAAATTCTCCCAACTTTTAGGTAATGAGCATAAGATTAAGAGAGCCTTAATTTCATCATCAAAAACAATATTGACTAAATTTAACTGGTTTACCAAACCATGGAAATCACTAAGATGACTATATATAGATCCACCTTCCAACATTTGTAAATTAAATAATTGCTTCATAAGAAATACCTTATTCGAAGCTGAGGGTTTTTCATATAAATTTGCCAAAGATTCCATCAACTCTATCATTATCTTAACCTGTGATAAGTTGGAAATCACAGATGATGCAAGACTCAACCTTATAGATCCTAGAGGCTTCCGATTAAGAACCTCCCATTCTTCATATCCCAGGGCTTGCAATCAACCCCACCCAACAGTAAGTACAAATCTTTCTAATACAGATAATCTTCAATCTGCATTCTCCATAATTGATAGTTCTTGCCATTAAACTTCTCCATTCGTAGCTTACTTTCTTCTACCATTGCTCTACTCCCACTCAAATAGAAACCCCTGTGAGTAACCTATAATCAACACACACTAACCAGATCTAATACAACCTATTAGTATCCCAACCAAAAGCTCTAATACCAGTTATTGGGGAAATCAAGAACAACAAACCTATTCTAATCCCACTTGTTAGGATCTTGCACCTCAGAAAGAGCACAATATGACTACCACATACAAGCAATTAAACATGTGGAATTAACCAGAAGTACAAGTAACTAGAATTCACAAATAACATAGAATATGAGAGACAATACACAATCTTGTATTAATACTCATCCAAAAAGAAAATACAATAAAGAAGATGCCACTTCTTCTCCACACCTCTCAGAAGCTTCCCACACCTCAAGTGTTCAGTAATTTTCTTCAAGAGCTCACTCTCCTAGTAAAAATGGTCCTAACACACAACTCACACACAGAATTGGTGTTCACCTCCAACTAGTCAGTAATAACCCTACCAATACACAAGTACTCAAAGTACTTCAAGTAGATCTCCCATAAGCTTGTAACAACCTACAACTCAATAGACCTTACTTACACATGTAGATCTTCAAACATGGCCTTGCACACCTTCTGACCAAGATCCTACAACTGGAAGAAATCCTTTTCTTGCCTTAATTACAATACATGCCAATGGGTCTATAAATAGATCCCAGACTTAAACAATAACTTAGACTTCTAATTTACAATAATTAGATATGCAGCTCAAGACTATAATTAGCCCTTAATATATAAACACTTGGTTCAATGAACTAACTGTCCATGCAACGAATAGTTCTGGAACCACCATAGGCAATCGACGTCAGTCCCTATCTACCTGGAGGTGACCGATGTCAACCAACCTCCTGCCGATGCCGGTTGTCTTGAGGTCACATCTGCTGATGTTGGTTTCCTTCTACACTATACTCTAGCGATGCCAGTCTCCCAGGAACTCAGCAACCTCCTCCATGTCTACAACAGTTAAATCTTTAAGCTCCATAACCTAACAAAACTAAAGATGTATATGAGTGGACCATGTAAGGTCATAATAAAGTTATCTAATAATGCATATGAGATAGATTTACCTAGTGGTATAGAGATATATTATATATTTAATGTTATACACTTGTATCCATATAAGGAAGGAGATAATCAGGATCAACCAATTGGGAATGAAGACACATCCATCTAAGAGTGGGTAGATCAACTGCCACAAGTAAAACAAGAAGTTAAACTCAACTTTGATAAGAAGTTTGGAAAGGGAAAAAGAGATAAAGAGTATTAAAAGTGCATAATGAAGTGGAAACATCATCCTATATAGCATTACACTTGTATTACAACATTATAAATAATCAAGCATCGAGGTACTCTTGAAGACCTCCTGAACATGAGTTCACGAGTTAATTTATTATTTATAAGAAGTATGATGTAGGAAAATCTCCCAATATGATAAATTTTGGATTCTTATTTTATTTTATGAGTATTTATTGAGTATTTATAGTCTTTAATATCCTTTTGGATTCATTTCTATGTCTTATATGTTAATAAAATTTGAATTGGAGCTCTATTTGCATTTTCTTGCCAAAACTACAAATTCTATTTTTTAAATTTCTTTCATTATTTATTTGGTCTAGTTGATGTTTTTTAATAATATATAATGTTATTTTTTGGTTTATTTAGGGTTATTTATGTTTTTATAATTATCTTGGTCATGTTTTTCGTAAACCAACTTTTATAATGCCTAATAAGGCTAGCATTTTCAAACATGGATGTAGGATGGGTATTATATAAATAAGACTGATTATCTCAATTTTATGTGTATTCTTGTGTAAGATCATGATTGTCAATGCATGAGAAAAAATCTTGGAGAATATTGTGACTAAAATTGATACTATTGGTATTTTTAATTAATTACATATTATTTATACATTTATATATTTTTAATAGTATCATTCATATATAGGTGGATAGAGAGAAACTTAGGCCTAGATCATTTTCAGTTGACATAACCAAGTATCAATAGCTGAGGAAGGTTTATTTCATCCAATGAAAGATATTTGTTGATGGAAATGGTGTTTAATATTATTTAATATGTTAATTAAACTTTTTTTATTCCCAATAACCCATTTTTAATACTAAAATTCATTCAAACATCAAGATTGTTACACACAGTCTTATACCTTGTATTATGTGTACAATCAAGGTGAGTAATTGATATTTATGAGTATATTTAAAATTGAGTTGAGTGATATTTAAATTCATGGAGATAATTTATTCTAGATCAGAACTTATTTTGGTGGTATTGGTCTTTTAAACACCATTTGGATTTTGGAAAACTTGTTTTGTTGCCTTTGAGGCTATGTAAAACACTATCTAGGGTTTTTGGTCATTTTATGGTTAAGCAACTTAGACAAATTTTAAAAAATTATAATTTATCCTATATTTTTATTTTAATTTCATAAAATTGAATCAAGTGGTTTCTTGAATTACTGTCACATGTGGAGGATTTTTTAGCCTAAACATAGTTTGATAGTCCTAGAGACTTAATTAAGGCCTAGCTTCAAGAAAGTTAGTTTGAGTTAATACACTTACCTTGAGAGTTAGATTATTAAAATTTATAGGGATATATATTAATTTAATGGTTATATCAAACTATTATTTTTTTATCTTTAACCATTTTTTATTTTCCAAACCAACTGAATAAATACTTTAGGAGGGCTACAAGGAAATAAGCCTAATTGAGATAACTTACATTTTGTTTTCACAATATCTATACATTTGCATCACCACCCTTGAAACTTTACCTAGCATTCATTTAAATAAATATAAATTATTTAAATATCTTATAAACTCTTATAGAGGTCATAATTGCAACCTCAAACTTGTGTGTGTGTGTGTGTCGAGTACTACAACAACATTTTTACAATTTCCCATTTCATTATCATACCGAAATTTTTTCAATGGTAAACGATAAACCTTCCCTAAAACCTAAATCATCCTAGAGATCAAATTATTTCATTTAGATTATAACACCACTTCATCACATTGTTATCCTTCCTAGGATACACTGCATGCTTATTTGTCTTCTTCTAACATACCTACATTCTCCATAGAGACCATGTGTTAGGAAGTCCTTGTACATCTCTTGGTGAATATATATGAGACTATGGTCAAGGATAAATTCTAGTTACAAATTGATTTATCTAGTGTTAATGATGATGTATGTTGTTAAATTTATAAGTATTTGTGAGGACATTTTTTTGTATGGCATATTATACATCATATATTTACCAAAGTGGATTTTGATACTCATATTTAATTATAGAATTTATGGCTCATTTTATATCTTTTTTTATTATGGTTCCCTTCTTTATCTTGTCATTTTTATCTTTACATTCATGATTTTTTATTTAAAATACCATTTATATACATACTCAATGTTAGTTATTCATTTATACAATATGAAAAAAATTATATTTCCCTTATTTTGGGATGGTTTTTCCTTACATTCATGCTTGTGCTAACTCACGTTTTAAATGGTATAGTTATTTATGTGAAATAGCTATCATATTACGCCTAAAAATATCCTATTTCCCTTATACTAAACTACACAACATACTCATAATTATAAAATATATTACATAAATGAGTCTCTTATGATTCTCATTTATCCCACATAATACTCTAATTTAAAACACAAATAAGGTAAGTATTGATATTTGACACTTACTTTTTGTAAATTTTAATAATATTGTTGACACCATAGTCTTTCAATACATATCTCTTATAATCAAAGTGTAAGATTTCTTGTGTTTTCCACTTATATCAATCATGATTGATTTTACAAATCCATAGATACAAGGATAATAAAAATCCATAAAACATTAAAATCCAAATCATAAATGAAACAAAAGTCAATGATAAAAATGAAACTACAAATTCAAAATTCAAAATGACATTAAAATGCATGATTCTTGATTGTCACATATCATATTCTAGTTTAAGCTAAAACTCATTAGTTAATCTTATAATAGAATCAAGGTCCTTTGTGGCATGGTAGGATAGTATACTATGATAACATGTTTCATTATACTATTTAGTGCTATATAATTTCTCTCACAAGTACCCAATCTTCACATTAGACTGATGACTTTATAAGCAATCCTAAAGAACATGGAAAACTTTGTAGGAAGGTAAGACCATTTTAGTTTTTGATGCCTGCATAATATTCATGTCATGGTATATGTACTTCACTTGTTATCTAGGACTTGCTTCTATAAGTTATAGTTCATAGTTATTTATTGTTCAATAATTCTTAATAAGGGTTCATTTGTTGAATTGTGTCTCATTTTTACAAAGGATTTATACAATGCCTGTGTAATTTTTTTCTATTCTTTGTATTCATCATATTAACCCTAATATTTCCCTTAAAGAGTATCAATTAATATCTTATCACACCTCATTGATTTTCCTCTTGTGGTTTATAGTGTAAGACCTTGGATATGACAAGGCCTTCCTCAAAAAAAATATACCATTATTTAATATAAAAACACTCCATTTTTACAACTCTTTAGTTTATCTTTTTTTGATTTGCACTATAATACCTTAGATAGAACCCATAATATTTCATTAACCTCCTATACAAATGATGTGTCATTTGTTGCTATAGACAACCATACTCTTTTAGATAACATATTATCACCAGCCCTAATTTTGGTTTATTATCTCTATTGTTCACATCTCTTACTTTATTTTACTTTACATTACTTTTTTTGTGTTATTACATTGATATTTATTTCATTTAAATATATATTTTTTGCATTCTTATATTAAAATTTCTTTCATTTTCATCTCTTTATTTATATTCTTATCTTATACTGATGACTTATTTGATTTTGACATATATTTATTTCTATCCTTATCTTAAACTAACAATTTTCTTCTATTTACATATCTCTATTTGTGTTCTTATTATATTTTCATATATCTCTCATTGTCATTTAAATTTTCATCATTCACATTTTTTTTTGACATATATATTTCTTTTATCTATTAGTATTTTGGTTTCACATTGCCATTTTATTCACATTGAAACTATTTGATTATCATTATCTTTGGCCATGCATTTGTTGACATTTAATAGAAAATAATAACACATACATCCTAGCTTTTGTCATAAAAAATAAAACAATCAACATATGTTATATAAATATAATAAAAACATCCATAACATCCATAAACACATTTTATCATAGCATATAAAAACCAATAACATGTGATATAGAAAAGGATACATCCATGATATCCATGAGTCAAAAAATAATACATCTATATATCGCTAAATTATTTAATACAATATACCATTCTATAATCATAGTATATAATACCACCAAAAGGTTCATGGACATTATGAGGATATGGTGTACTACCCAAAAAGATCTATAGTACCCTTTATAAAAATATGATTTAATGACCATGTCTATGATTGTAGACCTTCCACATGTCCATATAGATGGATCACTTTTTCCTGCACCTATGCTAACTATAAAGCTATATCTAAATGGGCAGATCATCTTTGAGCTAAAATTTACTACATTCGTAACTACCCATCAAAAAACCATAGTAGCACTACTACCTGAGATGCATTTGATAGTATTTAGAACTCTTGAATTTCCTCATTGACTAATTGAAACCAATTTTCATAAATAAGTGTTGAAAGCACCACGAGATCAATTATATGCATAGTATCATGCTAAGGTATCACAACATCTAATATATCATGATGGCATGTCTCCACCATGATCACCCATCTTGTCTACTCCACTAAAACATCTAAAAACATCAATCTAAAAATTGCATGACCTATCAAATATATATCTGCAAAAACATACATATATTTATCATGTATCTCTATATCAAATTAAAATAATCATAATACACTACATATTACTCACCAATAATCACTATATCTACTAAACCACCAAACATGTCCTCTGATACATAACTTTGTAGTGACATGAAAGCTCTATACTAACTAGGTTTAATCACACCATCATCATGTGATTCACTATGAATCCACCTCATAATAGACCAACTTAGTGTAAGATGCATGACTAGGTCTCCTTGTGACTATGGATCTACCTATGGGTTCACTAGAGCCTATCTCTATCTCTGTGGTCATGTTGGTGTTTTTGGTATCTATTGTTGTGTTAAAACATATTTTACTCTATTTAATTATTGTCATTAGAAACTATGTATAAAAACACTCATTTGATGAGGTTGTATAACATGATCATATATTGGCATCCCTACACCTTCTACTCCATGCCACTCCCTTGTATTTCATGCCTAAGAGGTTAGGACTACTATTAGAACCAATGGATGTGTAAATATAAAGTTCCCTTGTACATGAGATTTTTGGTTGTGGCTCCACCCACCATAGACAATATCTAATAAATTACAATCAACCCTATATTTTCCAATTATCTTTTATGCCTTGATATTGTTACCAAATAATATATCCTTATGCTATAGTATGTAATGTTAGGGAATGTTTTATAATACATAGCATGTGATCTTGTGTCCAAATTCTTGCACATGATAAGATATCATATACTACATTTGGTAATACTGTAAGTCAATACATAGGGAATGTATCTTAGGTCTAGCTAGTCAACAATAAAATGGGACCCATAATCATCTACCACAACAATAAAATACTATAAAATTCATGCATTAACTACACCTAAATTCATATATTGTCCCTAATCCAAGATAGACTGACATAATGTAATACTTTCGAATGGGACATTCTCATTCAACTTATGACATATCTCACAAGTTTTCACAAGTTTAATGATGGCCTTCAAGATATAAAAAATTACTAACACATACACATTGAATAGGTGCACTTGAAGTCTCACCTAGATATACCCCTTAGATCTAGTTTACCATAACTCTAAGGTTCACCTCTGAGTGTCCATTTTTGGTGTATCACACACCATAAGGGTGACTGAAATATGAAATATAAACAATACATGGACATTTTCTAGGGTAATATCCACTTTAACGGTATCCCTATCTAGTACCCATCTAAAAGTGTTATTTAATCTCTCCTATATTTCTAAGAACATGGCCTCTAACTAAAAACTCAGAGGAATCCATCACATCTCCATAATCCCACTGAATCCCAAGGTATTCATTTATGTTCAATCTAATGTAAGAAATCTATGTAGTACATCTAGTATCCACACTACATCTACTAATATCCACAACCTCTTTCACATCCAAAAAATATCAAACAATAAATGAATTATCAGATCTCTATCCAAATGATAACCAAATATATTATAAAACTCAAAAAAAATTAAATAATACAATTAACTACTTCATCATCCATGTTTTCCTCTTTTTCCATACTTTCAAAACTAGATTTTCCATGTATTTAATAACATTGACCTACTCTTGTATCCTAATACATCAGCCATGTATCCTACTACATCATCTATCCCTCTTTCATACTAAGTCATCTAGGTATAATGTCATTGACCACTTACTTTAACAATGTCACCCAAATGGTATGTCATAAATAAAAATTCTAAAATATAGACACGTTTCAACACTATGTTAGTTGTATTTGTTTCTAACATAGTTGGTCCTCGGGTACTATGTTAGTGACCTTATTTTTCCAACATAATGATATAGGAACATCATTATCAATATTCAAGATAGTTCATGGTTGGGTTGGTATACGGTTTTTATAGTCTTTAAATGCTTTTTAACACAATAAAAACACCTTGTCCAGGTCTTTGAATTTATTATAGATAAGTTTAAATTCTTCAATAAGTTTTCCCTTTAAAAGTGCAATTTTGAATTTTAAATAAGTATTATATGTAAATACATAGAAAATTGTAATCATTTATGAGTCATTATAAGTTATCATTAGTTTTTTAGGGGTTTAAAACATAGATAGGAGTCAGATAGTCCTTCTTAATCTCATAATAATTTGAAATGGTCAAAATAAGTCAATTGAAACAAAATATTATTCATAATAAGCCATTTTCTATCTTAAGTTTGAGCATTTGAGAGAGAATATCCATCAAATTTGAACACTATAAGCTTGGGAGAGATTTTAAAAACTTTATTAACATCAAATATAGTAAGGTGGAGATACTCAAGTCCTTAAAAAAACATAATAGGACCAAATTTTCATCACTTTGAAGACTCCTGATAATATATAGTTCAAAAATAAGGGTTGGTGACTTATAAAATACAATTTTCTTACAAACAAATGTCTACTGTCAGTTTAATCAAGTGCATTTTTTTTATGTTGTATGAATTTTTAAAGTTAAAATCACTGAGAGAGATGAGTGAATTAGTGATGAAAGATAATCCAACCTTTAATTCAAATAATTTCAAACCCTTAATTAATCACCACAATCATTCATAAAGCATATAAGTCATTCATAACAATGGAGAAGAAAGATGATGCAAGATCAAGCACACAATACATAAATTCTATGGGAACCCCTCATAAGGAACAAAAAAATCTCAATATTATAAACACATGGAGTAATTTTACCATAAAATTATCACAAACATTATACCTTTTAGTGAATCACCCACTTCAGAGGAGCACTTACCCTTAAACATGATTAAACACCAACTTGTTCTAGATGTTGAACATCCACACAAAATCTATGAAATCAATAGATCTATAAGTATGATTTCCTTTTAATAAAATGGAAAAAAATGTATAACACATATATTTTAACCCTTCGCACTCTCTCAAGCTTTCACACACAATAAATCCATCCAAAATACCCTTTTGGATCACTCTAGACCTCTTCAATCATCCTTAATCTTCAATCATGTACATACACTGCTATGATATCAAAATTATGACCAAAAGGTCATACACACAATACTAAAACTACTATACTCTTTAATCCATCTACTAGGAACAATTATTCTCTTCATTCTCTTTTCTATTCTCTTTACATTCACTACACACAATCTTGAAACCATCACCTTTGATTTCACTCTTCATATAGCCTTCATGAATATAATCTTTTTGGATCGGCTATAAGACTAGACTTAACCATTAATAATTATATCACACTAATACATATATTAAAACCATCCTCATACATTTACCATAGCATCTATAGGTCATCCTTAAGTAACTACACCTTTCAAATAGGACTTAGTAGCCCTTCTAGGTCTCATAAAGACATATTCATCTATTTAGCACTTCACCGAGAAAATTAGGAACTCAAGACTACTTCCAATGTACATAAGTATATTCCACATCACCTATAATACACCTTCAAGTTATTTCATCCATCACTATACTCCTTTGCATATGCACAATCTATTCAAACATTAGTCTTGTACATAAGAACATCATGAAAGAACAAATAGTCAACTTATAGGCATTTGTCCATACTAAAGATCGATTATTCAAACCTCAAAAATCATCATATATTATCTTCATGGAGTTTATAATATTTTACAATAGCTAATTTATCTTGAAACATTGAAACACCTTTAAGACAAAGACAAACATCCTTCTTGGGTCACTTGCAGAAGATGGTCAAACACACAATCAAATTGAAGCTCAATAAATACAATTATATGAATATTAAAAAATTATAATTCATTTTTGGATATCCCTTGGATTAATTTCCATATTTAATTTTATACCATAATCAAATTTATCATACATCAAAAGATATAGCTCAAACAATACAAACTAGTTTTCCTTTGTTAATTTAAATATTTAAATTCCAACGGTCACTGTGTAATGCAAAAAAATTCAAACATGTGTCTTCATCTCTTTCCCTATGAAAAATTGATCAAATAAAATTCATATATCTCCTTTAGATTATACTATTCTTTAATTTCAATCACTATCTATTGATATCTGATCTATGGTTTCGATATTGTGACACTTGGTAGCCCCACATGTCTTCTGTGTATCCTGATATCAATCTCTGCTCTTATGCCACTTGGCAGACATACATGCCTTATGTGTACCCTAATATTAGTATCTAATATTTTTCCACTTATAATCTATATATTATATTGGTTCGTAATTATATACCTCTTTTGGTTGGCCTTGCACACTTGAAGAAAATGACAAACAAAGATGAAAAACCCGCTAGTATGTTGTTACAGTTAGGGAAGGGTTTGGCATCTAAAATGGACCAAATGGATAAAATGATTGAGAGGCACCAAAATAAGGTATATTCAACTCCCTTATATTCTTTCTTTGCCTTAACCAAGGTGAGAGGACCTATGGGGTAGCTTGCTCACATGGAGAGATTTTATAATTCAACCTCCATGGGGATTATTGACACAAAGGATAAAAAATTTGACTAGAACAAAACCAAAATTGATTGCTCCACTCAATTAGGGTTTTTACATGGAATGAGGAAATGATCTAGTCCAAGCAAAATCTACTAAATATAGATATGAAAGTTCTTGAAACCTTCATGCCAAATCATTTTCAATAAAAAGGGGATGAAAAAAAGATTTCAATGCTGGTCTTTAAAGCAAAAAATGTAAACACGTGTTTGGTATGTAAGATTTTATGCATATTAAATAAAATAACACTTATGATATTAAACAAGGGTGTGTTATTTATAGGGTAGGATATGGTAGGATAATTAGGTAATTATCAAAAAGGGTTGGGTATGCTGGTGGTTTTCAAACAATAAGGTATCTTGTAGTATCCATGACATTATTCTTTTTAAAAATGTAGAAAAAAATCAAATGAAAGCTATTAGAAACTACCAAGAGTAATTTGTAGTCATTAGTTCCATTGAAATGCAAATACTCAAATGAATATGAAACCATATAAACATACATTGAAACTAGAATCTCACATACTATTTCCCATTAAATACATAAATGTAGGGTGCCCTAACAAGTTATTCAATAACATATTTGAAAATAATTTAGAAAGGATTTTGTAACTTAGATCTATACTTAAAATGATGACTAGTAATAAGCATGGAGCTAAATATATAATTGATAATATTTGAAAATCACATTGCTGCACTTCATCAAAAGGAAATAGTAAGAACCACAAATATTTTCGATTAATTTTGTAAGAAAATATTTAATACATCATTTTTTTATAATGTTTCCATGGGAAAAGCATGGTGAGTTTGATATTTTGACAAGGGAGACATAAACATGCTATCAAAGCCTGTTAATGGTTATACACTTACAACCACCTTAATAAGGGAGACAAGATCTACAAACAAAAGTTGATCTCATATTTTCTGCAGAACCTAGACTTAGAGAGAATGAACAACCAACAATAACCCACACTTTTAATAAAACATAAGATCTCTATTTATAATTTTTTTACCTATTTCAAATCTAGGATTATGAGTTGTAATTTTCAAAATTACATAAGAGCCCTGCCAATTCTACCAAGATGCTCTCAACTATAAAATATTACTTGCCATGCTTGAAATATTCATCTATTTACAAGAAACATCATTGCTTTAACCGCCTTTAAAAATAATGATGAATATTTTTAACAAACCCTATTGATTTCTTAAATAGAGAATCCTTTTTACATGATATAGAAGGTGAAATTCTATGGTGGAGGATTAAATTTTTTATCCTCATGTGTATCTATCTAAAGATGACTTTGACCATTTACTTGCACAACTAGAACCTCTTGGATAACTACCTTTCCTCTTATGCATGTCATGGAATAGCTTGTTGTTACAATGATGGCTACATTGGAATGATCAAGCTATAGTAGAGGTAGAAAATGATCCATGGCCATCATTGAAAACATTATTAGGAATGGCCCATGGACCCTCTTATCCAATATGATTTCTTACTCATGCATGAAAGAACCATAAATTTTAGCTCCTAGGATAAAGTTTACATGGCACTCCACATCAGATCCAACTAGGCACTTGTGGGGCTCAAAAAGTACTATGCTACTTCACTAGATCAATCTAGACATGTGTCATATTCTCATTCCATCTTGGAAATTTATCAAATATACAACATCGATCCCTTTTTTAGATTCCTTAGCCCTGACCCTTATTATAGATTGTTAATCTAGATTTGGCAAGTTAAACATTATTAGTTGATGTTTGTACCTGGCATTTGAGATCATGCCATTTAGTAGCTTTACAGTCTTCTTTCACTCTTTACAGTTAGTCTTTACTAGGATAGTGTGATTTTTCCATGTGGCAATCTCATGTTCATTCTAGGATTTGTTGAAAATTCCACATCAATATTGCACCATCAGATCTTGTTTGGGTGATCACATGCTCTCCATTAGATCTTGATCCAAAACATGGACCACCATTGTCTTCTCACTATTATGTCTAATGTGTTTATGATGCATATCATCTCTGCATTCCCTTTAGGGTCCATTTAAACCTTGAGTTAATACAACCCATTGATTAAAAAGTGTATGCTTAGCCACATAATATCAATCAATGAGAACATGCTTGAGTTTTATTATGCACCATGAGCTTGACCCTTTGAATTCAAACTCACACCATCCGATCTTGATTACCTGAATTGAATCACTCTATTAGATATTCTTATCAAGTTCCCACAATGGTGACACTTTTCATCACCTTAATCATCTTGGGAATTCATAGAAATCTTGACCCACTGCTCACTGTAGATTAGAATCTATATGCTCTACCACTTAGTGTCGATAAATAAGAACATGTTTGAGATTTAACTATACACCATGACCTTGACACTTATGACTTGTACATTTACTTTGAACTCAATTTAAAATTCAACCCTTGTCTTATGTCATTGATCTTATTTTCATAGATCAAATACTGAACTTTGATATATATTTATCTCATCATGGTTGTGACACATGTCACTACTACATTTGACCTAGACCCTATGAAAATTCATCTCTCATTTTCACCATAAATCTATTGGATGAATGATTGACTGCAAACCATTGATTTGCTTGGTCACTTTCCAAGAGTTTGACACTTGTACCCTTCACATTCTTCTGGAGGTTCTTTGACTTGTTGACCCCAACTTATTTTTAGATCTTCATGCAACCCACTGAGATGGTGACACATATCACACTCATGGGGCTCTTAGAAGTTTTGACATTTCAAGTTTTCTCACACATTGTTCGATCATCTCTACTCAAGTGAATATGCATCTTTGGACTATGATCCAAAAGTTTGGTTGTGACTAGCTCAAGATTATCATGAAAATTATTAATTCAGAGTTTAGGTAATAAAAAACTCAATACAAAGATTTAGCCTAAGGTTATTGGGTGCATAAATAAATATGACATATGATTTAGGATAGGAATTTGAGCTTAGTTTACAAAAAAAGGACCAATCATTATTTAGACTAAGTTAATAGATAAAAAGAGACCAGGGGCCATAGGAAATACAAAGGGACCGAACATGAATTTTAGACTAAGATTTGGTCTTGTAAATAAATAAGACCAAAAATTAGTATAAAATTTAAAATAAGTCAATGGCATATTAAAAGTGTTCCCACTTAAATTTATCCCATCAATTTCACTTTAAATCAAATGGATTAAACTAGGGTAATTAGAACAAGGGTCTTAAGATGTTCAGACATGAATTCAACTTGACCTCTAATGAATACTTGAAAACATGAAGTGGGATAAATAAATTAGGCATCTATGCTTAACAAGGGCTCAATTGCTTGAGTGCAATTTTGGTCACTAACACTATCTCTCACTCGAGGATGCACATCCCCTATAGGTGTGATAATAACCCTAAAATGTAAGAAAAGGTGCCAATCCATTGTGTCATGGAGTTAACACTTAGTCAATTTATATCAATAGAGACTCATGAAGGCTCAATAAAATAATGGTAGATTGACAAAAGTAGATTAGGAGGATCTAAAAATGAACACATGACAAAAAAACAAAATTAAACTATACAATCATGGCCCAAAGTAAAAGTGGTGATAAATCAATAAAATAATAAGACTATACACTATAAAATTATGTACACAGTCACAAACTCAATCAAGGAAGTGTTTCAGACATTTGCTATTGATTAGCAAATCTAGTATTTCACCATCTAAGTATCTCAGGAAAAAAGTGTGTTCCATAAACTGATATTCAATAGAATAGGGACCAATCCACAAGGCATAAAATTTATCATGCTTTCCTTTCTCCTCATGCCTATTGTCCCAAAGTAGAACTAGATCACCTACTTAGAAGTTTCTTGAAATGACCTTCTTATAAAATATCCTTCTCATCTTTTCTCTAAAATTTAGGTGTCTTTCATGAGCTTTTATTCAAATTTCATCAAGCTCAACAATCTAGTTCATCATGCTCTCATAGTGGTTGATTTGTTCATCATCTTATAATTGGTACATGAGATAATATTTTAGAAACTAAAAATTCATAGGAAAAATTGATTGAGCTCCATAAACAAGATTAAAAGGGATTTTTCCTATAGCTCTCTTAGGTGTGACCCTGCCAACCCATAACGTAAAATTAAACTATTCACCCCACTTCTTCTTGTTTATTTTTAACGTTCATCTAATGATTTTTAGGAAGTTCTAATTACTAGATTCTACCTGCCCATTTCCCTAAGGGTTGTATTAAAATAATAGGTCAATTCAATCTTGTACTCTTTACATAATTCTATTAAAGGTTTAGCTTTGAATATCATGGCATTATCAAAAATAACTTTGATAGGCATACCAAATCTACAAATAATATGATTTAGCAAAAAATGCATAACCACTTAATGTGTAGCTTTCTTTGTAGGGACTGTGTCAACCCATTTTTTGAAGTAGTCAATTGTAATTAGTATCCATCTACGTCTAGTGCTTAATAAATCAACAATTTCTCTAATGAAATACATTCCCCATTATCTAAATGGGACTTCAGTTGTCATAAGCTATAAGGGAAGAGAACCATAAGCTTTCATCCTTCCAATAAGGCACTGACACCTTTCACATTTTGTAGCTTTTAGAGTAACATCTTTGAATAGTGATGACCACCAATAACCAACTCTCAAAATTTTATTAGCTAGAACTTTAGATGAAGAAAGGCCACCACATACTCCACTATGGAAGTCTTCAATTAGGTAAGAAATTTGTTTTTCTAGCATGCATCTTTGGAGAATCCCATCAAAAAAATTTCATGAATGTCTAAGTTAATTCGAGAGGTTCTTTTGGGAAATAAGCTTAAGAGTGTTCCTTTGATTCTTGTCTAAGTTGAGGGTATAATTCATATGTTTTAAGTAATGGACAATGTCTTCATATCATGGAGACATGTTAAATTCACTCAAGGAATCATCAACATTAAAAATAGTAGTATTTACATCAATAGCTTGGAAATTTGTCTCAACCATGAGCTTGGCTACACCCATCCCTTACACTAGCTTGGTGGTCTGAATATCCTTGTCATACTCTTTTAACTTATAGACCCACCTACATCTCTTACTAGAGACTTTAGTTTGAATCATGATGTCCTTTACCATGGTATGCTGGACATAAGAAATAGTCCTTGAACTTAGAATATAAAGTCTAAATGCTTTAACAACCTTCAAGAGAGAGAAGGATTGTTTTTCTATGATGGTGTCATTCAGTTCAACACCTTACATTGATTTGATAAAAAAACCTATTGGCTGCTCATGATCATCTTCATTGTTTTACAATAGGACAACAACAATAGTGTTATATAATGCAAAAAAGAATATCTAAAATGGCTTAGTGTATTCAAAGCTGGCCAAAATAGGGGTATACTTTAAATCTCCCTTGATGTCATTGAATGCCTGCATGGTATTTTCCTCCCACTTGATGGTCTGGTCCTTCAACATGGAATTAATAAGTAGATTGACTCTACAAACTTGGATACAAACCTCCTTTCAAAATTAATTTTTCCAAAGATGGACTGAATTCATTTCTTTGACTATGGGATAGGCACATTTTCAATGGCTTCTACCCTCTCAGGGTCAATCATGACACCATCCTTGGATATTATATGTCCCAACAACTTATCCTTTTATAATATAATGTGACATTTCTTTAGATTAACCCAAATTCTGAACTCCTTGAATTTGATCAACACTTTCTCCAGATGCTCCAAATGTTCTTCTCTAGTCTTGGAGTACACAATAATATCATCTTGATACACAACTATAAACTTGTTAACCATTCCTACAAAATAAATTTCCATAGCTCACTAAAATATTAAACCAGCATTCATTAACCCAAAAGGCATCCTCATATATACATACATGCCCCAAGGTACCGTAAATGTGGTCTTGGATCTCTAATATTCCTACACCACAACCTAGTTATATCCTAAAAATCCGTCTAAAGTGGATAACATATATGATCATATAACACTTTATAATAGTTTATCCATATTAGGTGGGGGATAATTATATTTTAAATAATATTTATTTAAATTTTATAAATCCACACATAAGCAAATGCCACTATTTTTATTTCTCCCAGGAACTAAATTTGCAATCCATGATGAATACCTAATGGGTTGAATGATACCACCATCCCTTATCTTTTTGAACTCATCCCACATTTTAGTGGCCAAGATGGGGTTAACATGTCTTTATTTCTAGCTAAAAGGCTTTCTATTAGGCTATAATGGGATGTTATATTGGAATAAATATTCACTATAAGCTTCCAACATAGAATAAAACCATGCTAAGCAATCCTAGTAATTTCTTAGCAGTTGCATGTAAGCTTGCTTCTCAGTTACACTTAAGTGAGTACCCAGCCAAACCTTCCTTGGATTATCATGAGAACCCAAATCATACTTAGTCATGTCCTTTGAAATAAATGAGTCATGAATCTTGATTCTATCCACTCCATAAAAAAAAACACTTCTAAACTTACCAATCCTCCAGGGACCATATTTCTCTTTAAATGGATATTATCCTTCCCAAACAAGGTTTCATTTGCATCAAAAACATGAACCATAGATTCTAAGTCTATGAGCTGATCATGGAACTCATATTCATAGTTTAGAAACATCTTAATTTGATCATCATCATCAAACACTTACCAATGATGAGCATTATCTAAGAATTAAGTCTTAACAAGCACCTCCACGTGATACTAATAATGAGGGATTGTATTTACAATTTCAAATTGAGCACTTATCCCTAAAAGTCTATTAGCTTCTCTATCAAACATTCTATCATGATAATAAAGATTGAATGCATCAAAGAATTTAAGTAAATCCCAAAAAACATTCTAATATTATTTGAACCTTGTGTTTTTGGTGGCATAAGCATTTTGAACTTTCTTAACCACTAGCTCTAAATCAACCTTGGTAATCAAGATTTTAATTCCATGTTTACAAGAAATCTACAAACCAAGCAAGAGTGATCCATACTCAATAGTATTGTTAGTGCACTTAAAGGATAGTTGAAAAGAAAAATTGTAACACTTACCATTAGGGGCATAAAATACAACCCCTACTCCATTTAAAAGATTGGAGAAAGCCCCATCAAAAATCACCTTCAAAAATGCACCTTCACTGTTAGGATCAACATCAAGAGCAATAGGCTATTCAACAATGTCAATATTCCCCACAAAGCTACCCAAATCAACATCTATGTATAATACATCATTTTGATCATGTTTTGGATCTTTAATTACATGTAACATCTTTCGATCTCTATAAATCTTGACCATCTTACCCTCCAATAGAATAATGGAATAGGAAATGACTATTTCTATGCTTCCACCCAAGCTAACAACCCATTTACATGATAGAAACATCCCCTACTTAGGTAAGTAGTCAAAAACTACCACATCCATATTCAAATACTTATGTAGATGCATTATTGACTGGATAACCAACCCCTTAACTTGTCCAACAACTAGAACTTATCATGAGTTCATGGCATAACACTTGCCAAAAGTTGATGTAATCTTAACTTTTAGATCATTTGACACACCTAGGGGCATTATGTTATAAGAAGAACCATAATCAAAGTTGTAATTATGGATAATAAGACCATTGATCAATATGATTATATAAAATGGATTCACATTTAGTTGACTTTCAACTAATGTAGTCCCCAAAAAAACTTCTAGAGTGACTTCAACAACCTCTTCAAGCTTTTTATCACTTTCCTGGGGTGCTTGGGGTAAATCAATTTCATTTGTAGCTGAATCCTCACAAAATTCCATGTATTCAAATAATATCTTCCTAGGCTCAAGTATTCTTAATAATTAAAAAAGTGGCACAATGATTTTTAACTGTCTCAACACTTGGGACATATCACATATACTATACTAAGGAAGAGGAGTATTTGGTGGAAGGGTAACACTACCTTTAGCTAGAATACAACCATTTAAGGTATGAAGTGGAGTAGGCTATGGTGGATTTGCACGATTAGTACTAGCCTTTAGAGGTGGATTTTGTTTATCATCATTCACACCCTTAGGCATACTAGATAGGAAAGGTATTTTATTTTTAGCTGAAACACCTCTTGGCTTAGTAACTTGGGAAATGGGTAGTGGTTTGGAAGTATTAGAAACTACCATAGTTTTCTTAGATTCCTTACTTACATGTCATTCCATTAGAATTGTAATGGTAGCATCTTGAGGAGAAACAACTATTTGCCTTCTTCTCAAGTAGTAATCCTTCTCTTGGGAAACTAATTTGTAATCATCATTGATATTAAAAAGTCAAAATCATGAATAGGTAATTTATATGCCTATCACATATTAACCTCAAAAGAAAATTTTTGAGTTGGGACACATACATTTTTACCACGCTCCAAAACTATTCAATAGTAACAACACTCATCAATTCTATGGAGGTAGATATTTTGCTTCGGGGACTTTGAAAATTGACCATCATAATATTAACTCCATATGATGTAGACTCAGGCTCGTCTACATCTTCATCAGTCAATTTAGATGTATCACATGAAGGATGTGAAAGAAATCACTTGTCATACCAATAAAAACCAATGTCACAACCCACTATATTCACCTTGGCATTTAATAGCTTAGGTACTTCTTTCACGGGCCCTTTATTCTGATGTCTATTTTTTATTTCATCATGTGCAAGCATCTTCCATTTATCATTGTCTCAATTATGGAAAGTAGGCCTGATTTGTGCTTGATTCATATTTGAAACCCTCTCATGACTAGTACACACATGAGGTACCCCCTTATCAGCCCTGACAAGCTTGTATGACATATTTTTGATAGTGGAGGCCAAAGTCTTAACCATCTCCTCAAGATTGACATTTTCAGTGACTATGCTTTTTAAGATTGACCAATTTCATAGCAACATGTTTATTCATGGGATTTCCCACAACCTTTATGTTTTTCTCAATTTAGATGGCCATATTTAATGCTAACTATAGGTTTGTGGGAACCTTTCCCTACAAGTACTACAAAACCTTCGTATCAAAGGCATCATAATATTTTATCAAGCATGCTCTATCACTAGACCTTATACTTTCAGGCAATTTCATCATAAATTTGTTGAACTATGTTTTTAAGTTTCTCATACGCTCATTAGGGTTCTTTTTTATGTTTTCAAACTTAGCCAAAAGAAACCTTGGATCAACTCTTTCACCATACTAAATTCTAAATACATTATTCATTTCTTATAATGAATCAATGCATCCATTGGGAAAAGAATTCAACCAATATCGTGCATATTATTCTAGGGTGTGCATAAACAATTTAATGCACACATATTCATGCTCAACCTAATAATATATAATGATATTTTGAAAATCCCTTAGGTGTTGATCATCGTTTACTACATTGTTCCCTTGAACTTTTGGAAGACATTTCCTTACTTCATTTTGGAATTCATTAGGATAACCTTTCATGTCATCAAAATTTATAGGCTTAAATCTAGGAATGTAGAATGTAGGATATTCATTCTCATCTATGTCCCTATGCCTTATGATTGGTTCAATTGGAGGTTAAAAGACAACTAGAAAATGGATGTGAGGGGGTGAATGAGGGGGAATTTTTTGATAAATCTTAGGAGGGGACTCAGATGGTTGAGAAGGAGTTAGGTAGTAAGTAGGACTATGAGTTTTAGAATGACTAAAAAAGTTATGAAAGACTGTAGTAATGGGATGTTTAACAAAAAATTCAAGATTACCAAAATCTTGATAATCATGACATCATTTAGTAACTAAAATTTTCCCTTCAATAGGCCTCTAAACTTGTCTCCCTCTTCTTTGATAAATACATAGGTAAGAGACAAGTTACTTGGATGGGCCACCTTTGAAGGATGATCTCAATCCTTCCATCTTTGCAAACAAGAAAATAATCAAAGCTAAAAGTTAACATAGGTATTCAAACTAGGCACTAATCTCTCTTGAAACTAGATGATAAAACTAGTCGCCACTAGAATAAAAATTATATAATATAATAGTTAACAAGTTGATTGTGATACATGCTAGAAACATACCTAAGTTCTCTACAAGAGTCCATTGGTAACATGAGTAACCTGGACTTCAATTTAGTACCTAAAAAGGGTGCCAATAGAGTGTTCGTTCTTAATATTACACCTCTTTTTCTTTGCTTTGCACCCTTGAATAAAATAGAAAACAAAGATGAGAAACCCACTAATATGTCATAATAGCTAGGGAAGGGTTTGATTTCTAAAATGGACCAAATAAATAAATTGACTGTCAGGCACTGATAGAGGGTATGATCAACTCCTTGCTATTTCTAGATCTGCATGAAACCAAGGTGAGAGGACCTAAAGGGTAGCTTTCTCACATGGAGAGATTCTTCAATTCAACCACCATGTCAAGAATCTAGAACAACAAACATGCTCTGATACCACTTGTCAGGATGCAAAACACCGGAAGCATACAATTGATTACCGAACTTCAAGCAACTTAATATGCGGAAATACCCAGAATCAACAAGTAACTAGAATTCAGAATAACACAGCATATGAGAGACAATACACAACTTGTATTAACACTTTATACAGAAAAGAATACAATAAAGAAGATGCCACTTCTTCTCCACCACCTTACAGAGGTTTCCCACACCTCAAGTAAACAGTAATTCTTCTCCCCAAAGCTCTCCCTCTCACAGGTCCCAACACCCAACTCAAATACAGAGTTGGTGTTCACCTCCTGTGCTCCACACACAACACAAGTGCTCCATGCACTCCACAAGCACTCCACGTGCTCCACAAGTACTCAAGGTACTTAAGTAGATCTCCCATGAATTTGCAACAACCTGCAATTCAATAGACCATACTTATGGAAGGAACTCCCTTGCCTTCCTCTCTTACTCTATCCGAGTACACACCTGTACTCCAAGTAGATCCTGCCTGATACTGCTCCCTATTGTGTTGCTGTTTATATGACCTTGCACACCTGCAAATCAAACAACGGTTCTGCTCACCTGTGAACCTCGACCTTGCACACACATACACCTGCAGATCAACGATCTTACTTACCATGTAGATCTCCTATATAGGCCATGCAACTGTGACCAAGATCCTACACTCCTGAAGAACCCAGCTAGCTCTCCAATCCAGCACCAACACACCTGGTACTGAGGCACTAAGAGGAACGCACCATTCCTCTACCTCACACATAGAAGGAGCTTATAATTATGCTCTCTTACTCCCTAGCACACTTTTCCAATACAACCATGAGTCTATTATATAGATCTCATCAAACAATAATTAGATCCGCAGCTCTCAGTCTAAAATTAGATCTCTTCATGCAAACACTTGGTTCGTTAGCTAACTGTCCGTAAATAGCTCGCAGTCGAACCACACAGGCGACCGACATCGGTCCCTGTCTGCCTGGGGGTCGCCGACGCCGGCCGATCTCTAACCGACGTCGGTTGCCTTCCTGCCCTATCCTGCCGACGTCGATTGGCCTGACTGACACCGGTGTCTCTGACACTCAGCAACTCTCCTGCAACCTCCTCTCCTGTTTGCATCAGTGAAGCTTTTAGCTCCACAATCCTAACACACCATGGGGATTATTGACACAAGGGAACAAGAATTTGACCAGAACACACCCAAACATACTTACTCCACCTGGGAAGGGTTGTCACACAGAATGATCAAATACTCTTGAAGAGACACAAGCTACTAAAGAGAGATATTAAAGTGATTAAGACCTTCATTCTAAATTATTTTAAACAATAAGGGGGTGAACAAAAGAGTGCAATGTTTGTATTTAAAGAAAAAAATGCAAACACATGTTAGGTATGCAAGATTTTATGCATATGTAGGAAAATAACACATATGATATGAAACACAAGTGTGTTATTTCTAGGGTAGGACATGGTAGGATAGATAAGAAATTGTAAAAAATGGTGTGGTGTGTTGGTGGTTTTCAAAAAATAGGGTATCTTTCAGTATTCATGACATTATTCTTTACAAAGATGCAGAAAAAAATCAAATGCGAGCTAGTAGGAACTACCAAGAGTAATTTTGAATCACTGTTTCCATTGAAATGAAAATACTCAAATGATTCTGAAACCCTAGAAACATACATTAAAACTAGAATCTCACATACTATTTCCCATTGAATCCATAAAACTAGGGTGTGATAACAAGTTATCTAACAACATATTATAAAATAATGCATAAAGGGTTTTATAATTTAGATCTATGCTTAAAATGACAACTAGTAGTAAGCATGGAGATAAATATCTAGTCAAAAATATTCTCAAAACATAATGATGCACTTCATCAAAAGGAATTAGTAACAACCAAAAATATTTTATATTAACTTTACAAGAAAATATGACATACATCATTTATTTAGAATTTTGTGATGGGGACAAGCATGGTGAGTTTTCTCTTTTGAAAAAGGAGACATTAACATGCTCTCAAATCCTGATAATGGCTATACACTTCCAACCACCTTAGAAAGGGAGACAATATCTACACACAACAATAGATACCAATTTTTTTTTCCAAAACTTAGAATTAGAGAAAATGAACAACCAATAATAACTTACACATTGAATAGAATAGAATCTCTCTATTTATACATTTTTCAGCCATTTTAAATTTGGAATTCTAAGTTATAATTTGCAAAATTGTATAACAATCCTCCAAATTCTGCCAAGATGCTCCCAGCTAGAAAAGTTTCCTTGTCACACCTAAAATCTTCATCCATTTTCAAGAGAAATCATTGCTCTAACTACCTCTACAAAGAATGATGAATATTTACAATAAATTTTATTGATTTCTTAATTGGAGATGCCTTTTTACATGATTTGGAAGATGAAATTCTATGGTGGAGGAAATAAAACTTTTTCCTTATGTATAACCATATAAAGATTCCCTTCACTGTTTGCTTGCATACCTAGAACCTCCTAGATAGCTGCCCTTCCTCTTATGCACGTTATGGAACAACTAGATTTTATAATGATGATTTTATTAGAATAATCAAGCTTTGGTAGAGGCAAAAAATGATCCATGGACATCATTGAAACATGCTTTGAAATGTTCCATTGACCCTATCCTATTGTATGATTTATTGCTCATCCATGAAAGAACCATCAATTTTAGCTCGTAGGCCAAAGTTTATGTGGTACTCTACATCAGATCCAACTAAGAACTTATGGGGATCAAAAGGGACTAAGATGTTTAAATGGATCAATATAGACACATGTCAATTCTCATGCCATCTTGGAGCTATATCAAATACGCAACATTGCTTCCCTTTTTAGAGTCCTTAGTCCTGACATTTATCATGGACCATAGATCTAAATCTAGCTAGTCAAATATTATGGGTCAATGTTTGCACTTACCATCTAGCATCTTCAAGGGCTTCTTACACTCTATAAATTTAGTCTCTATTGGGCTAGCATCATTTTACCATGTGGTGCTCCCACATTTATTCTGGGGTTTTTTTAAAATTCCACATTGATCTCACACTATCAAATCTTGTCTGGGCAAGAACATGTACTCCATCAGATCTTGATCCAAAGGGTGAACTACCATTGGTTGCTTACTATTGTATATAAGATAGTAATGATGCATATCATCTTTTCATTCACGTTAGGATCCATTATAACCTTGAAGTAATACATTCTATTGATCAAAAGGTGTACACTTAGGAGTCTATCATTGATTGATGAAAACATGCTTGAGTTTTATCATGCACTATGAGCTTGACCCTTTAACATTAAAATCATACTATTCGCTCTTGATTTCCCAACGTAACTTGCTCTATTGGATGTTTATATCATTTTTTCATGGTGATGACACATCTCACCACCTTACTCATCTTAGGGCTTCATTGAAATATTTACCCATTGCTTACCATTGATCATAATCTATATGTTCTATCACATACCATCGATTAACAGAAACATGCTTGAGATTTAACTATGTACTAAAAGATCAAAACTTGTCACTTCTACATTTACTTTGAGATCTGTTAAAAATACCACCCTCATCTCATGTCATTGGTCTTATTTGCATGGATCAAATTCTTACCTTTGATTTATATTTAGCTCATCATGGTTCTGATATATGTCACTACCACATTTGACCTAAAACTTATGAAAATTCATCTCTCATTCACAAAATTTATTTAATTTATGCATGATTGATTGTAAACTATTGATTTTATTGGTCTCTTACCAAAATTTTGACACTTGTCCTCTTCATGTTCCTCTAGAGGTTTTTTTAGTTGTTGACCCCGTCTTGCCATTAGATCATCAAGCATCCCATCAAGGTGGTGACACTTTCCACTCTCATAGGGATCCTGGAACTTTTGAAATTTTAACATTTCTCATGCATCATTCGTTCATCTTTGCCTAGGTCAGTTGTGATTGACTCAAGATTATCATGAAAATGATTAAGTTATAGTTCAGGGAATAAATAAATTAATACAAAGACTAGCCTAATGTTATTGGGTGAATAAATAAATATGACATAGGCTCTAAAATAGGACTTTGAGCTCAATTTACAACAAAGGGACCAACAATTATTTAAATCATGCTAATTCATAAAAAGGGACAAAGGGCCATGAGAAATAAAAAGGGACCAAACATGAATTTTAGACTAAGGTTTGGTCATGTAAATAAACATGACCAAACCTTTGTATAAAATTTAAAATAAGTCAATGGAATAATAAAAGAGTTCTTGCTTAAATTTCTCCCACTAATTTGAATTTAAATCAAATGGATTAAACTAGGGTAATTAGAACAAGGGACTTAAGATGCTCATACATGAATTCAATTTGACCTTTGATGAATACTTGAAAACATGAAGTGGGCTAAATAAATTAGGCATCTATGCTTAACATGGGCTCAATTTATTTATTACCATTTTGGGCACTAACATGTGAAATATGTGGTTATTAACTTATTGACTTAATCCACACTATCGATCTACTTTTAAATCACTGTGTTTGTGACACATGTCACCATCATATTCAATCTTGGGATCCTTTGAATTATTGACCTCAAGTTCATTGTTAGATATTAATCTACATGATTGCACACTCTCCATTAGATTATTGATCTAATCGATCAAGGTTTTGAAACATATCATCCCTTTATAATGGTCACTTGATATTATAAATTTGGCTAAGTATGGGAAACACTATAATCTACCTGAGATGCCAACTTTTTATCTTGATATCTTTTTCTACACACTACCTCATGATTTGAAACTTGGACTATATGATCTTGGTATAAAATTGAACAAATGTATATGACGAAATCCTTTCGACACTATCACATGTGTAATGATAACATCATCAATCTTCACACTCAAACTAATTTTCCAAGATGACTAGGAGAACCTAGACATTCATATGACTGATCTGATGAATTAATTGCACTTCCACAAGCACTCCAAGCATGCATAACACCCCATAGGGTTTTTAAAACATGAATACAACATCAAAAACATTATCTATCTTCCAAAATACCTATAAACATGATATGCACTTTCAAATCCACTTGGAACTTATCATTTTATAATTAATGCATTATGTACAAAGATCACCTTAACATTAATGATAATAAATGCATCTCAATAACATGATAAAAAATATCCACTTTTGTCATTGATGGTAAAAACATTTCAAAATTCTCTCTCCCAAAGTGAACAACTCCTTCATTATAAACTTTATTCCCCTTTTACATTAATGATAAAGGGTTTCTTTCTCAACATGCCAACTTGATCCTTAGACCTAAAAATATATTCAAAGAGCTTAGAAAGCTCCCCCAAACATCATTATTATCTCATAAATCCTACTCTCTAACCATAACAAACCATACCAGCTCATTGGAATTGAAACATCTCACATATGATCCCCCTCACTCTATACATACCTTGCATATTATCAATTGAAGCAAACATACCTCTCTCTGATTTGCTCCTTGATTCCTAGCTTATAGAAAACATTCAAAAACATAAAATACTCATCATGAAACCTAAGTTAGTTCCACCTAACTCCAAATAACTTATAATGAATTATAAATAAGGAGATGACTCCTAAGTTTTGTCTTAGATATTCAAATGTTGGCTTTGTTAATGGTTTATTCATAAGATCTACAAGTTATTATTTTGTAGGCACACACTCCAACTTAACATTTTGATTACTCACTTGTTCTCTTAAGAAATGATATATAATAGGAATGTGTTTAGTTTTTCAGTGCATAATAGGATTCTTGGAGATACTAATTGCATTAGTATTGTCAAAATAGATAGGACAAGGTCAATTTTGTCTTACCTTATAGTCTTCAAAGGTTTGTTTCATCCAAATTATCTAAGTAAAAAAGGAGGTAACATATATATATATATATATATATATATATATATATATATATATATATATATATATATTCAATTTTTGTATTTTATAGAGATATAGAGGCTTGGTTCTTGCTTAGCCAAGACACCAAGTATTCACCCATGAAGAAAACACCACCACTGTTACTCCTCCTGTCATCTACACATCCTACCTAATCTACATCAGTGTATGTATTTAAAGTGAATTGTTTGCTCCTAGGGTACCATAAACCATACCCTATTGTGCTCTTATGATACCTCAAGATCATTTTAACTACTTTCAAGTGATATTCTCTAGGTTTAACTTGAAAAATTCATATAAGAATTACTACTTGAATGATATCAATCCTAGATGCAGTAGAGTATAAGAGAATTCCAATCATGGATCTATAAAAAATTTGATCAACTTTTGGTGAGTCGTCTTGTTTACTTAATTTACACCCTGTGATCACTAGAGTATTCATTGGCTTATAATGTAAAATGTTAAACATTCTTATCATATCCATGATGTATTTTGTCTATGGAATGAATATCCCCACATCAAGTTTGTTAATTTGTAATGCTAAGACGAAGGAAAGCTATCCCAATATTGACATTTAAAACTCAATCTTCATATCATCTATAATTCTCTACTCATGTTGTCATTATCAGAACCAAAAACTATGTCATCAACATAGACTACAACTAGTAATTGATGAGTGTCATCTATCTTAATGTACAAATTATAGTC
This sequence comes from Torreya grandis, assembly GCA_037957365.1. Taxonomy (NCBI): domain Eukaryota; kingdom Viridiplantae; phylum Streptophyta; class Pinopsida; order Cupressales; family Taxaceae; genus Torreya; species Torreya grandis. Next base: position 1,694,595 of record JARHVA010001147.1, read on the forward strand.
AACTACCCCTCTTTTGAAACCTTGACTTAATATATACTTGTCTAATCTATCATACCAAGCTCTAAGAGCTTGTTTAAGACCATATAAGGCCTTCTTTAGTTTGAAAACATTTTCTTGATTACTTGTCATTGAAAAACCTTTAGGTAGCTCAATGTGAACTTCTTCATCTAAGTTTCCATTCAAAAATGTAGATTTTACATCCATTTCATAAAATTTGAAACCATTTAAGCTTTTATAAAATGATAAGAGTCTAATAGCTTCTATTATTTCCATAGGAGCAAAAGTCTCATCAAAATATATCCCTTCAAATTATGTACATCCTTTACATACTAGTCTAGCCTTATTTCTTATGACCTTTCCTTTCTCATTCATCTTGTTTTTGAATACCCACTTGGTTTCTATCACA
>JARHVA010001147.1:1700000-1790000 GCA_037957365.1 Torreya grandis
CCATGATATCTTTATATTCATGATTAAACACTCATAGTTAGATTCTTGATTTGATCAAGTGAGGTTTTGACACTTGGTAGTCTTGTATAATGGTCACTTGATATTGCATTCTGCTTAGGTGGTTAATTTTACACCTGTATATCTTTTAGTACACACTACTTCATGATTTTAAACTTTGACCATGTGATCCTCATTTAAAACTAATCAGACCCATATGACCAACTCTTTATGACACTATCACATGTGTTAATTATGGAATCATCAATCTACTCACTTAGCCTAATTTTCTAAGATGACTTGGAGAACATAGACATTCACATGACTAATTTAATGAATTTGTTTCAATTCTAAAATCACTTCAAGCACTCATAACACCACATAGGGTCTATGTCACATGACCACACCATCAACAACATTCTCTATCATTCCAAATAACCTAAACACATGATATGCACTCTCAAATCCACTTGGAACCTATTACTTTATCATTAATTCATTATGTAATAAGGTTAACAATCAATTCATCTCAAGAACATTCTAAAAACTAATAAGATCATTTCTGTATTTAATTAGTTTTGCACTCAATTTGAAGAATTTATTATCAAAACCTTTACAGTCCTATTTATTATGTACTTGCAATCATTTAAAGGACATGAAAAATGATGCACAAGCCTATTTTAAGGATTAGAATGGTTGAAAGAGTTTACTAAGAGTATATTACAAGTGTCAGTAACACAAAAAATCTTGTAGACATTTTTAATGATTTTTAAGAAAGTCTTCTCTTCTGTGTGTTTTATAAAATCCTAGAACATGATTCATGAAAATAAAATACCCATAACATTAGTTTCAACCAATGAAACGTTATAATACTTTTTGTGAATATGAAAGAATATAATTTATAGCTAATTCATGCATTTTTGAGTTTAAATAATACCCATAGTGAAAATATCAAACAATTTACCTTGTATTTCTTGTAGGTGTCAATTAAGAAGTTTCAAAGGAATAAGAATTGGTAATTGTACTTTGTTCATTGATAATAAAATTTTTATGAGAGTTTTTAAGGGTATTATAATTACTTTACAACACTAAGAGAGGTGTTTGATTCAATTTTCTAATTGCATGGGACAAAGACTAGTTAGAAGGTAGATTATGCCTAGAAAAAGGGATTAAGGTCTAAAAAGAGAAAATTTGGATATTTTTCCTCTGTTGATTGATTTCAAACATCTTGGGAAGGATTTATAAGATTGTGATGGCATTTTAAATAGATTGATAAGTTTAACTGAGTCCATTAAAATTTGAAATAGGTAAAGAATTCTTTAAACATGCATGTTTATGCCTAAATAGTCTTGTAGAGAATAAGATTTGTTTTTAAGATTATTCACTTAGGAAACCAATAAAGTGATTAATTTATCATCATCTTATGTGGTATGTAATACCTAAATAATTATATCAATAGACTATTGATAGGAATATCAACCTATAACATCATTATTGAGACCTAAAATATCTATACACAGTCCTAACATAGACCTAGGACTGAGTTGAGATCCATTATCATTAAGCGGTCTAATTACCATTTGAACTTGGTAAAAAAAAACTCTAAAAGATTCATATCATTAAATTAAGTCATTCAAAGGTTTGTTAAGTTTCTTAGGTCAAGAGAATAGTATTTTGTAGGGGGTTGTATTAGTAAAGTTCCAATGTAAGTCCTATTGAATGTTACAGACTTTAAGGTAGATCCAATTGAAGATTATATTAAGAAGATCATGTATTTTGGCATCAAATTTGGTATTAGAGATTAGTTAGGACTAAGATCTCAACCATTCAAGTTAGTTAAAATCAATCAAAGAAAGGATAACCAGTGAGAAAGAGAAATGGTAGAGGACAATGGAGACAACACACTAAGGTTATGTTGTTTGAAGAGATGAAGAGTCTCAAAAATAGATTATAAGGCATGGATTTTTCACAAAGGAGAGTATTAGATATATGAGACCTTAGTGATAAATAATATGAGTGACCTCCAAAATAAGAAGTAGCTACAAAAATGGAGGAAAAAATAATCAAAGAGAGATTGGTCAAAACAATAATGGGTGTTAATGAAAATCCTAAGATAGAGGTACCTATATATTATGGTCGCCTCAATATGAAAGACATGATTGACTAGATAAGTGATTTAGATAAGTAGTCTGATTATGATAATGTTTATGAGGATAATAAAGTAAAATTTTCCATGACAAGGCTCTAAGGTCATGCATCCCTATGGTGGGATGCAATGTAAGAGTAGAGAAGAAGAAAATGTAAGCCTAAAATCAAGAGCTAGGATAGGATGGTGGATAAAATCAAAGGCAAGTTTAGGCCAAGATATTATCAAACTAATTTATTTAATAAACATTAAATTTAAAACAAAAAATATGTCATTTAAAGATTATACTAAATAACTTTATAGGTTGACTATAAGAGCACACCAAATTAAGGAGGACGTGGGGAAGGTGGTCAGGCATGCAAATAAATTAATATTTGTTACTCAAGATGAAATTAATATTCTTCTACATAGATCATTTGAAGAGGCATATCAGTGTGCCTTGAAAGTACAAGAAAAGTTGTCAGTTACATGTATCCAAGGAAGCATAAATCAACCATAAGATGAAGTTACCCATTCATAGGTAAGAGACCATTTTATATAGGTAGAGGTATAGGATTCATTTGTAGATGTTCAAAAATGTGTAAAATAGTAATAAGTAGTCTAAAATGGGAGAAATAGCCATGAAAAAATTGAAAGAAAAGGTTCAAGTGTAAGCTGAATATATGAGACAAAGACAATACTCATAGTTGATGAGAAAGGACCTCAAAATAATAATTAATATGTTTATTTTATTAACATTTTTATCCAATATATAGGTACAATAAAATAAAACAAGGATAGAATGAAAGTGAAAGGTATAAACGTATTCCTCAATGAAGATAATCCACCAACCTTAAAGGCAACCAATCAAAAGCAAATGTATAAAAGATAACAACTTATACACCCAAACTCATATCCACCAAAAAGGTCATGGGATACAAGAGGATGTTTAAGTAATTATAAAATGAATAATCTTAAATATTAGAAATTGATGAACTACAAGATCACATAAATTACAACCCATGAACAAGAGTCCATGAAGAGATATATTTTTACCCCTAGTTGTTTGATTCAAGAGCATCATTATCAATATGCAAGATTTTACTTGGTTTGGTTAGTACAGGGTTTTGATAGTATTGAAATGTCTTGTAACATAATAAAAAGACCTTATCTAGATCTTAGAAGTTAATCGAGGTATGTTTAAAGTATTGAATAAGTATTCTATCTAAAAGTTCAAATTTGAATTGTCAAAAGTCTTTTATGTAATATATAGATAATTGTACTCATTTATGTGTCATTATGAGTTGTCATAGGTATTTTGTGGGTTTTGAATTAATATAGGAGTCTTCAAGTCCTTCCTAGTCTCATATACATCTTAAAAGGTCAAAATAAAGTAAATGTAACAAAATATTGTTCATAATAAGTCATTTTCTATCTTAAGCTTGAGCAATTGAAAGATAATCTCAACCAAATTTGAACATTATAAGCTTGAAAGAGGAATTAAAAAATTGATCATCATCTAATCTGTTAAAGTGGATAAATTCAAGTCCTTCAATAAACATAATGGGACCAAATTATCATCAATGTGAAGACTAACGATAGTCTACTATTCAAAAATACAGGTTTTTTTTATAAAAGTAAAATTTTATTACAAATATAGGACTAGTGTCAATTTAATCAATTTTGCTTATGTTATTTTTGTTGAATGAATAATATCCATTTAATTTTGAATTGGTTTTGCACTCGATTGGAGGCTTTTCTTATCAAAACCCTCAATGTCATGTTTTATATGTACTTATAGTCACTTGTAGTCACTTAAAGCACATGAAAATGATGCATGAGTCCATCCTATGGATTGGAATGGTTGAAAGAGTTTCTTACAAGTGTTATTAATATCAAAAACCTTCTATACTTTATGAACTATTGATAAGAAGCTTTTGGCTTCTGTGAGTTTTGTAAAACCCTAGAATTGTAATCTTGAAGACAAAAGGACCATAACTTTAGTTTAAAGATGTGAAGCATTATAAAACATTGTGTGAATCTTATTAAAAATACTTTTCATCTAATCCATGAGTTTTTGAGTTGAATTAAGCTCTATAGTATAAATAACAACCAATTGTACATTGTATTTCCTGTAGGTGTCAATCAAGAAGTGTCAAAAGGAATATTAATTGGTTATTTTGATTTGTTATTTGATAATAATTTTTTAAAGAGTTTTTTGAGGTAATATAATCATTGTACAACACTTGATAGAGGTATTTAAAACCATTTGTTAATTGCATAGGACGAAGACCAATTAGAAGACAAATTAGGCCTTGGAAAGGGTTTAAGGTCTAAAAAGAGAAAAATTGAATATGATTTCTCTATCGATTAGTTCCAAACTTCATGTGAAGGATTTCTAGTATGTTGAGTACATTATAAAAAACTTGATAAGGTGAACCAAGTACTTTCACATTTGAAATACGTCAAGGTTTCTCTAAATAAATAAAATTAAATGTGAATATTCCTATGAAGAACACAATTTATTGTTAGGTTTATTACTTTTAGAAACAAAAATAATGAATGGTTTATCATCAGTGGAGGTGATCTATAATACCTAAAAAAATCATCCAATGGATGATTGATAGGAATCTCAACATATAACATTCAAAACACATGGGTATAAAGACGATTTCAAATATTATCATGATGTGCATTAAATATATTTTTATTTTAGATCCAAAACACATGTATAACAAAACTTATTATTTAAAAAATATTCATTCTACATACAAAATTTATGCTGATCTAAACAAAAGAAAACCAATACACAATATTAAAATTGTAAAAAACTAAAAAAGAATATTCACAATGATATTATATTTCAAAGTTTCACTCTACTTAAAATAAACATCAATAAGAATATAAATTATGAGGATAGAAAAAATATCATTCCACATTTTATACAAAACTTCTTTTGTCAAAGATAAATAATTTAAAAGATTCACTAAAAATTAGCCAATTTTTACTAAATCTAGTTGGTACTCAAGTTTAGACAAGCAAAACTAAATGTCAAAGGAAATATTCATTATGAACCATCCCCTTTCATATTTAAATTATAAAAATATACCAAAGGGAATTGAAAATAAGCATGTTCAATGCATATAAACTAAAATAAAACCAATAATTTATTCTAAAAATTATAGATCTCATGTAAAGTTCCTAAGAGTATTTTTTTTCTTTTAAATCTAAGAGAAATTCAATGTATATAAGAGTTGATGGACCACCACCAAATTTAAAAAATAATTATATGAAAATTTAAATAAATTTATTTTACATCTAATAACATAAATGAAATATCCAATAAAAACCTATTCATATTCAAATAATAATACTAAAAATGCTATTTATTTTCCATGTCCTTGAAATAAATTTTAACATGAATTGGGCATCAGATGGCCATGAACATCACTTTGAATATTTGATTACAAACATTGGAATATTTGTCCATATGAGGCATGTCCTTTACTAGTTTCCTAAATAGTAGTTACAATTTGGAAAATAAAATGCAAGATGACGTAAAGGATTGTCATGATAAATAGTGATTAACTTTGAATAGTATATCTTTTTGGATACATCTGCAACAATGTTTTTGTAAAATGACATCTTTATTTTGGTTGGATCATTTTATTTTTAAACACACCTATGATCATGGCTTTATCAGTGTTGAATATTTTCTGATTTAAGAATATTTCATTTTATTAAATCTAGTTTTGGCAATTTATTTGGACTGGTAAAAAGTACTGGGTCATCTAAAATTTTGTGTTGTAAATTAGATTTCAAGTTTGGCTCGGCTATCATATACAACTACGTCCATAATTATGAGTATAAATCATCATGACCTCAAAGCACATTATGCTCAATTACACACACACACACACACACACACACACACACACACACACACACACACACATCACATATGCCTATCTAACTGATCAGGATGCTAGACTACACTATCTGGATGCTAGATTGCATAGTCTAGACATTCATTGAAAAATAGAAAAAGTATCATCATAGATAAATTTTATCCTAAAAATTATTATATATTTGGATTCCACTCAAAAAATTAGACAAGTTCAAAAAACAAAACATCTTGATTTGAATCCATATGCAAAAATTATGATCACTGGAGGTTCCGGTGGATGATTAAAGGCTCTGAATGTCCAACCAAAAGCTCTAGACACTAAACCAAAGGCTCTAAATAGATGAAAATAATCTCTAAATGTCCAACCATATGCTTTGAATGATGACCATATATTCTAGATGCCCATCCAGAGCCTCTAGATGGCTGATTGTAGGGATTAGTTGGGCATCTAGAGCTTTTGGTTGCCATCTAAACCCTCTAATCAGGGGTCTAGAACCTCTAGTTGCAGTCCATAGCCTTTGGCTAGTGTAAAGAGTCATGTATCATCATTCAAATATTCAAATGAACATTACTTTTGCACATGGATTTAGATTAAGATGATTCTTTTTGTAACCTTGTCTAATTTACTCAGAGGAATCTAAATATGCAATATATATTATGATAAAATTTATTGATTATGCATTTTTTTCTATTTTTAGATGAATGTCTAGAGCATGTAATTTAGTATCCAGAGCATGGAGTCTAGTGTCCACAGAGTCTGGACATCATCTACAGTCTTTAGATGTCATCCATGGGGTCTGGGTGGCAAGTAGAGGGTCTGTACAAAGAAACGTAAATTTTGTGTTCGGGTGACACCTACGATTCATCTTCATGATGAAACTACTTTCCCTTTAGATCAAAAGGAATTTGAAACATTCTTTTCAATATTGACCAAAATTTTACATATGAATATTTCCTAAAAAGCCCTTAAAAAAACCCTGCCCATGATACTATTGAGATAATCACTCCATTCTATAGTTCCTTGCATAAATAATGGAATATTGAATTATCTAAAGATTACATGAATATACAGTATAAAACCACCAAAAGTGGTGTAAATGAAAAGTGCAAATCATGATCTATAAATATGAGAATTTTTTGATGCCAAAGATGGAGCAAAAGATACATAGGAACCCATTTGACTTGAATTGATGGAAGAAAAGTCATCTGGATGAGAATACACATCAAAGTTAATAAAAAAAGGGAATGTTGTGGAAGTTAATGTAATATATGGCACAAAATCTGAAGTAATAATGCAAAGCCTTGTTGCTAGAAGAAGGTGGAAAAATAAATTGTTACAATTTTTTGACAAGTGATATTACCATGAGAAAAATATTAATTGACAAATTTATATTCCTTATATGTAACAACCTCAAACTAAATATGAAGTGATGACTAAAATGTAGGTGGTATTATTGTTTTTGTTGTTTTTGTTATAGCAGCAGTAACACTACGGATTGAAAGCGTTAAAAAAATTCAAGATAACATCAACAAGCATTTATTACTTATATATTTTCAAGAACTTCTAACATTCAAGGTTGTTGGTCTATTTCTAACAATTTAATGAGTATTTATGTGGAGTAAACATTTGAATATAAGGTTATTCCTTATATACTATTCTCCCTATCTCGAATGGTATAGGGATTCCATGAATTTTGATGTTAAATATTTTGAATGTCACCTACTCTACTAACAAATTTAAAAACTAGTGCAAATGCCAGCTTCACCACTATCAAATTGGCAAAAATAAATGTGTGCCACATTCTAATTCAACACATAATATCCTATCTTATGGAGAGAACCTACACATTTCCAAAATAAAATCACCACCAACAATTGATGACACAATTAAACTCCAATCTCTCAAATGAATAAAATCATAAGCAAGCACCGAAATCAAGACAGATAAAACCAGCTTTTTCAAGACCAAGATTCTCAACATATTAATGAATCTTACTAAATATAATGGGAGAACATAATAAAATAACAATAAATCCATCACCCGTATAACCTCGTGATTATTTAAAGTTATAGCTTTTTTTGATATTATATTAGATTTCATGACTTACCCACCATATATCAAAAAATAATACAAAAAGGTATATATGTCTATATAAAAATAAAATAAGGATTTTTTAAAGTCATGCCCTCTTTGATATGTGCCATGAGAGGTTGTGATATATATGAAACTAAATAATATATATAGATTAACAAAGTTAACTGAAATAAGTCTAAGAACAAAATAGATATTTTGTGACTTCATCATCTCATGACATTTTTATTTTATGGCCCTATGATTATTGGCACTTTCATAGTAAAAATAACGAATCATAAACATAAATCATTTTTTTTTTTCACATAATAGATAGAACTACTACAGAAATAATTGAATGAATATATCATGTTTAAAAAATAAAAAATAAATAAATCATACACATAATTTGTAGACACGAAGGTCACAAACCTATCATAAAAATAGTTACAACACAACTTTTCTTGATATGAAACTAAATACCAATGAATATTTTCAAACATACAAAAGATTCCATTAAAAAAAACATAATGATTTTTCACTTAAAATATTATTCATTGTAAAAACAAACCCAAGTATCTTCACCTTTAACTAATCTACCTTATATCGGATAGGATCTCTTTACCTCTTGGATTGTTCTATTAGAGACAAAATTGATACAAACAATTTTTTATATATTGTTTTTGTCAACAACAAACAACAAAATCTAATCATTGTGACATATCCAATATAGTAAAGACATTAATCATATGCAACCATGCAAATGTATTTAGAAAAAATACTTCCTTGTAACCAAAGACAAAGATTTCTATTAATCTTTTAAATAGCTTTTCACGTTCGTAATAACAACAATGAACCATAAATTTAATCCAACCTTCATTTCATATGTATTAGACATAATTATTATTGAATAGATACTAAACAAACATAATAATTACAAAGGGAAAACCTAAACAATACTTATATACAATCAATGTATTAGAAGGTCATATATTCATGAGAACAATGGATACTTCTATGAAAACTTTATTTGACCTATAAGAATATATGATGTAATTTTTTTCAAAAGATACATAAGATCTAATAAAAATAAAGAACAATAATTATTCAACATTATCCATTGTAAACAGAAACTTCATTATATTTACCGTGGTAAATTGAAGCCTCTCCATGATTTTCTTACCTCTTACACTTTTCTATTTAATAAAGTTCATATAAACATCCTTGACAATATTGTCATTAGTAAATAAAAATAAAATCTAATTAATGTGACACATTCAATACTTCAAAAATATTAATTGTAGGAAAAGAAAATTATTTTATAACTAACTAAATGTAAAATAAAAATATTTTTTTTACTAAATAAATTAAAATAAAACTATTTTTCACCAAATATAAAATAATTATCTAATTAAAAAGTTATTTTATAATTAATAAAATGTAAAGCAAATAATATTTTAAAATAAAAAAATAAATTGTTTTTGAAACAAATCATATTCAAAATATTACACTTAGTTGTATCGCAAAGTGATTAAATAACAGAGCACTAATAATAAAGTTGCAACCTATATACCTTACCTTTGGCACTTCTTCATGGTAATAAATAAAAACTATTCGACTTTGATTGTGGGAAAATGGCATAGGTTATCATAAACAATAATTTACAAGTGCCGCTTCTTCATTCTTCTCAAGGATCTTCGTAGAGCCAATGACGTCCACAAGTTTGCCGAGTTTGACTGGAATCTGGGTTACTAAATGTTGAATCTGTGTATCACTTGCTGGAAAATATTGCAACTCTGGTTGTCGAATATTGTCAGAATACTGAGCTAAATGTTGCCCAAGGATCATCTGCCGCTCCTGCTGGTGTACATATCTATTGTACATTGATGAGTATTGATCTGTGTCCTTTGCTGGGACCAAAAGAGGTGTCCTTATAAATTGCTCATGTCTTCAACATGGATGGCTTTTAATGCAGCATACACCCAACGGGCATTGGTCCTGATGATGAGATCTTGTAATTGCATCATAAATAGGATTATTCTTTCCATTATGCACAAGTTCGATATTGGGATTAAATTCGAGCGATTTAGTCAAACATTGTGAGGAATAATCGTGTCGGGACAAGTCAGAATAAGCGGCGCCGTGTCCAATTGCACCACGACGCTCCATCACAGTTGACATTTAGCCCATTGGTGTGAATGGGCAATCCGTTAATGTTGAAATTGCGGATGGAACTTCAACACTGGTTGGAGTGATGGCATTTTCGTCAATCGAGCTGACAGTGACCTTATTATTGTTATGCTTATTATGGTCCGCGAGGCATGCTCTTTCTGGGAAGTTGAGTTTGGCCTTTGCTCCTCGAAATGTTAAATCAGCATCATCCTAGGCTTTGGCAGCCTCTTCAGCCGTCTCGAAAGTTCCCAGCCATACTCGAGCAGCTTTCTTCGGATCACGAATCTCCGCGGTCCATTTGCCCCATGGTCTCTGCAATTCCTCTTTCTCTGCTGCTGCTGCTGGGAATTCGAGTTTTGTTTGACATATGCAAGTAGGTCGCCATTATTTTTCTTCAATCTATCCTGCTGTGAGTGATTTGTTTTCTGCTTTTTCTTAATACTGTTTACTTCTGATAGCCATGAAACGACAACAAATATAAGAACGGCATATTCATTTAAAAGTTTTAATTAAAAACAATGATCTTCCTAACAAAGTCAGTACCTCCAAGGTGTTGATGTTGAAGGAGCAGCGTCGGGATCTCACTTCCAGCCTAACTTATTGTATTATTTAAGACATAATTTGTTTGGTGAAGGCCGACAGGGAAATTGAAGAGATGCGACTCTTTCCTCTCACTTGTATATATATAGAGTGATTTCTCATTGTTGAAAAAGAATAAGCAGAAGCATAATTCACAAGGCAGAGCAGACTTCTAAGGAGTAGATCAAGTTATTTCAAGAGCAAATCAGATTTATCAAGTGTGATCTTATTCTTTATGCTTCAAGAAGTGAAGCCATCCCTGTAGGCCTTGGATTTGGCCATTGTCAAGGAGATTGCTATTCTTATTATTCAATATATAAGAGATATATTGTTGCTGGGTTTTTCCCTTCATGTTGGAGGGTTTTCCCAGGGTATATTTTTGTGTTCATTGTTCATTGTGTTGCATTTTCTGATTGTTTCAATTCTGATCATAAAACTGACATGGTATCAGAGTGGGTTTGAAGAAGATCGTGATCAGATTTGTTATTGTAGCAACACTATATTGTATATACCAAATATATGGCCAACTGACCTGATATCCTTATACTGCGAACGGCATGAATATGACCTTGTCTACAAATCGACGTTACATGAATCACAAATGTCGATTAAAGGGGACTACGTTCTCATCAACACTTTTGAGGAATTGGAAGGAAAAGAGGTCGCAATGGCACTTTCCATTAATGGATGTCCATCTGTGGCAATAGGTCTTGTATTTCTTCCAAATGTTTTACAAGGGAAGGATGTCTCAAACCAGAGCAGTATGTGGGATGAAGATGAAAGCTGCCTGGAATGGCTAGACAAGCAACGGCTAGGCTCTATGTTATATGTTTCTTTTGGCAGCTTGGCGATGAAATACCAAGAGCAGTTAGAAGAGCTGACGTTTGGGTTGACAGGGAGCAGGCACGCGTTCCTGTGGGTTCTCTGCTCAGACATAGCTGAAAGAGAAACTGCTATTTTACTCGAGTTTTTTTTTTTTTTTTTTTTTTGAAGACTGAACTAGAGATCGGGCATTGATTGTGAGGCAGAAATCAAGGCAGTGATGGCGGGAGATATGTCCCACGAGATGAACGGTTTGGGCACCTTAAAATGTCTGATTTCTTAGCACATGAACTTAAGTCTCTGGTTCAGTTTTTTTTTAGTGCCTGAATTCAACACTCTTCGACTCTACTCCAAATGAGTTCGACTCTTTTAAAGACATTATGAAGCTATATACAAACGGATTAAAGTTGACTGAGAAATATATTCATGAACCTGCAAAGTGTTGCATATCTCTGGAGCTCTTTAAGGAAGTTTTCAAAATAGATGGTGAAACTCTGTTCAAGTATCCTTTACCACAAGTCATAACGACTGACGAATTCGCATGGAGAAAAGATGTAGAATTCGCTCGGCAGATGCTCTCTGATGTCAACCCTGTTCTTATAAGGCGTCTACCTACATCTTTGAGATCAGGTTGAAGGCCTGTACCAACAGCACCGTCACGGGCACGAAGGACCTACAGATGGTGAATCTTTCGCTCAAGATGCTGTCGAGGCCGGAGGAGGCTTCCCTGCCAGACATATTCCAGTGGCTCTAGCTCGATTACAATGAGCGTGTCTTGCCTTCCATCGGCAATGAGGTTGTCAAGTTCGTGGTGGCGTAGTTCAACGCGGACAAGCTGCTCACCAAATGGCCATACGTCTCTGCTATGGCAAGGGAGTCCCTGGTTCGTCGCGCCAAGAACTTCAACATTGTGCTGGACGATGTGGCGATCACGCACCTGTCATATTGGTTGGAGTTCTGGCGAGCTGTGGAGCAGAAGCAAGTAGCACAGTAGGAGGCAGAGAGGTCGAGGTCTGTCGTCGCCAAAGCGGAGCAGGAGCAGAGGGCAGTGGTTATCAGGGCGGAAGGCGGGGAGGGTGTTCTTCAAATGCCCTTGCGGGAAAGCAAGTGAAAACATGGGAGAGATATTGTTTCCCCCTTTCACCCGCAAATAATTCTGGACACTCCAGTCGGGAAAGAAATGGAAACCATGTTTTCTCTATAATGCGAGATCGTTTATTGCATGGGACTTTATTTTTGCCTCGGATTTCTGTACTGTGGATGGAACTCGAGCCGGATTTCCAGCACGAGTTGGACTGCCATCCGGAACTGGACTTCCAGCCTCGAGCTTGATTGTGAAAGAAATGGAAACCACGTTTCCTCTGTAATGCGAGATCTATTATTGCGTGGAACTTTATTTTTTTCCTAGGTTTACCTTATGTTTCAGTTTCTTGGTTCAGATCTCTTATTGATTTGCAAAGAGTGGCGGGCTGATGATCGGGTGTTTCAATTCGACTTGAGCTTTGGCCTGAGGCCATTGTTAGGATTGTCGATGCTTGAATCCCAACTCACCCACCCAGTAATAGACTTGATTACTATTGGCCCTGAACCCTTGACTTATGCTGAGGCTAATACTCTATTGTTCTTCATATACTCACTACAGCAATGACGTAATTGTGGGCATCGTTGACATTGAAATTTGGCCTGAGAGTGAATGCTTTCATGACAAAGTCCTGGGACCTATTCCCCCAATATGGAAGGGCATGTGCCAAAGCGGTGTGATGTTTAATTCCTCACACTGCAATAGGAAAATAATTGGAGCTCGCTATTTCTTTAGAGGCTATGAAGAAACACATGGTCATCTTGATATAAGCAAATACAAATTAGTCAGGGACGACCATAGGCGTTGAAAAGAGCCGAGTAGTTGTGTATTGAAAAAAAAAAAGGATGTAAACGATGAAACACATAGTCAGATGGTAGCAATAGCCATTGAGAATTTGTATTAATGGTCATAGAATGGCATTCATTAGTTAAGAGTTCTGCAGAGTTGAAAATAGATCTATTGTGCAATAGTTGTGATTAAGGGGGGAGTATTAGAATTAATCACCAACTACTTCTATCTCCAGCAGCCTCATCGTGCCTATAATTGGGGTTAGACATGAGAGCCTCTATAGGCTAATCACTTGTCCACTTCAGGCATTAGTACATGATTCTTCAAGGTTATCTGATCTTTGACATTGAAGATTGGCTCACCTACACTTTTGGGCTTTACCTATCATGGAGAAGATGGTCATGAGTCTTCCAAAATTCTGCCAGGAGCATGTAGGTACCTACAAAGGTTGTGCCATGGAATCTAAATAAGTGCTTGAGAGGTTCAAAGAGTTTAAAGCTCAGGTAGAGAACTTATCTGAGAAAAGAATCAAAGTTATGAGATCTAAAAATAGAGGGGAGTACACCTCTGAAGGATTCCATAATGTTTGCATTGAAGCAGGAATTAAGAGGGAGTTCTATGTCCCTTACAACCCTTAATAGAATGGTGTTGCAGAAAGGCATAACAGATCTATTGTAGAAGCTGTCAAAGCTTTGATAATGAGTTCTTCTCTGTGAGAGAAGTTCGAGGTGAAATCCCTTGATAATGAGTTCTTCTATGTGAGAGAAGTTCGAGGTGAAATCCCTTGATAATGAGTTCTTCTTTGTGAGAGAAGTTCGAGGTGAAATCCCTTGATAACGAGTTCTTCTCTATGAGAGAAGTTCGAGGTGAAATCCCTTGATAGCGAGTTCTTCTCTGTGAGAGAAGTTCGAGGTGAAATCCCTTGATAGCGAGTTCTTCTCTGTGAGAGAAGTTCGAGGTGAAATCCCTTGATAACGAGTTCTTCTTTATGAGAGAAGTTCGAGGTAAAATCCCTTGATAACGAGTTCTTCTCTATGAGAGAAGTTCGAGGTGAAATCCCTTGATAACGAGTTCTTCTTTATGAGAGAAGTTCGAGGTGAAATCCCTTGATAGCGAGTTCTTCTCTGTGAAAGAAGTTCGAGGTGAAATCTCTTGATAACAAGTTCTTCTCTGTGAGAGGAGTTCGAGGTGAAATTCATTGATTCCACCCTCTACGAGAACCATGGTGGATGTCATGTAATGTGATGAACACTTGTACATTCTATACATTGTTGTAGCCATTGTGATTGACATCACAATGAGGTGATATGTCTTATGTTGCTGGAAGTATCCTCCCTAGCTGAGAGGGAGTGTTGAAGTTGAAGGAGCAGCGTCGGGATCTCACTTCCAGCCTAACTTATTGTATTATTTAAGACATAATTTGTTTGGTGGAGGCCGACAAGGAAATTGAAGAGATGCGACTCTTTCCTCTCACTTTTATATATATAGAGTGATTTCTCATTGTTGAAAAAGAATAAGGAGAAGCATAATTCACAAGGCAGAGCAGACTTCTAAGGAGTAGATCAAGTTATTTCAAGAGCAAATCAGATTTATCAAGTGTGATCTTATTCTTTGTGCTTCAAGAAGTGAAGCCATCCCTGTAGGCCTTGGATTTGGCCATTGTCAAGGAGATTGCTATTCTTATTATTCAATATATAAGAGATATATTGTTGCTGGGTTTTTCCCTTCATGTTGGAGGGTTTTCCCAGGGTATATTTTTGTGTTCATTGTTCATTGTGTTGCATTTTCTGATTGTTTCAATTCTGATCATAAAACTAACACAAGGCCTATCTGATCAAGATTTTTGGTTCGCTGTATACATTGTTTAATAATTTTCGAAACATTTCTTTTCTAGTGCGATCCGAATTGGACCCTGAAAATGTTATTTAATCATTTCATACAACAATCAAAAGGATTTTATATTAAAATTGAAACATTCTCAAACACTTCTAATCTGAATAGTTTCACAGTTCACTCACCTACGAAGCTATACAGTGTTTTAAAATGGCTAATACATTGGAGAGCTTCCAGGTGATTCGAAGACATTGAAGTAAACTTCTGTTGAACTAGCATCAAGGAAAACAGAGTGAAACAGATTATCTTAATATCCCATGACAAAACCACCAATTCATTTAGAGCAGCGTTTTTGTATTCAATGTCAGTGGGTGTTTGCGATAAATTTGTAGTTGGGCATGTGACTCTAACAATCATGTAAATAGTCATGTAATTGTGTTTTAGAAGCAATTTCTTTGGGCATATGTTTATTTTCTTTTCGTTTACAAGAGAAAAAGTTCTTACCAAATCTGCAAGATCCGGCGGTTTGAGTTTCTCAGCCCCAGGGATGTTTGATTTTATTTTATGTTATAAGAAATAAAAAATGGAAAAATATGATGGCAATGGAAAGTGACGATAAATGTGATCGAAAAAAGTTATACATAAAGAAACTAATTTTATATTTTACATATAATTTTTTTTTTTAATTATTTAAATATTTACATTTTAATATATTATAAATCTTAATTTATTAATTTGATCTTTTTTATTTTTAATATTCATTTTTAATAATTTTATATTTATAATATAAATAATATTAAAAAGTCTATTAAAAATAACTAAATAAAAAAAATTTCCATATACATTCACCTATTTACATCCACACTAACAAAATTTACTTAGAGAAAATTAAGAATTAACAAGTTTGAAAAAATTAGAAAAAATACAAATCTAAAGAAGAAATGGCCGTTTCCAACATGTTGTCGTTTGACTGTTAAAACGTGCTACGGCTTGTTGCCGTCACATTTCCTGCTACAAAGATTTTATTTCATCACTGGTAAAAGAATAAGCCGTTCTCTCTCATATAACTGTCTTGAGGGGGTAGAAGTTTGTTGGTTAACCTAATATTAACTAAGATCACATATCCTAATTTTAAAAGTATTGTGGTCTGTAATTTAAAAATAGTTTTATTTCATACATCAGGGAGCAGTTAGATATCGAACACGTTAATAAAAAAATAGTAAAAACACTAAAACAAATTTGAGAAAATAGGTATTTTTAGAATTATAATATCAATTATTGACATGAGATATTATATATCACTACTTTGTTTGTTGATTCGGAAGAATATATAATTTTAAAATTATAATATTTATATATTTAAAGAATTTTAAGAGATCATGGATATAGATATTTTGATATAGATTTATAATATAACACACGTTTTATTGGTTTGAGGATGGCATGCTATGAAATAAATGTGGTCTGGTAGATAAGCATGCAAGCTATGTCTGTTTCTCAAAGACCTCTATATAGCCGAGGCAATTGTACTTTGTTTATGTAATTCGAGCAGAAGGATAAGAAAGTGTTTTTGTTTTTCTTCTAGCCGTCACTTCAGACAGAACTTTGAGTTTTTTTTTAAATGTTGAATACCGTAGCTTTCTCTGGGTATCTGGATTAATTTAATGCTGTATCATTTGGCTCTTTAAGCTTATCCACCACATCAAACTAGTATAGAGCCACTCCATGAATGGGCCATGGCTAGTCTCAAGAGATGATAGCTGAGCACATGGGAGAAGAGCCAGAAGATTCCTAGATAGAATGCCATAATGGATTTGTTTGAAGACAACCAACTGGATGAGTCATTATGAAGAGAACCAGCAAGCCTCTGTCAAATCATGTTCTTTATGTTATGTTGTTAAAAGAGGCAGATCGTGGTGGTATTGTAGCCTGCATGGAGATGTGTTGAGTGAAATTGCGACACATTTGAAGTCCATCAACCTAGTTAAAGGTGACGTAAAGGAATGCGTTGGTGTGTGAATACCAGAATTATGAATCGCATAAGATCATGGTAGAAGAGCAGAACCAGCTAAACGCTGGAGGAAAAAGACCTTTGTTCTCATAGCAATTGTCGTCTCTGATAATATTCAGAGCCAGCTTGAAGGAACAATGCAAGGTTGGTGAAAGCTTACAGATCAGTAAATCACAGAAAATTCAACGAATAAAGTCTATCATAGTAGAGAAGTGAGTCAAGTTAGAGAAGCAAACCAGATTCATAGCATGACTGGAACAATGGGTGAGATTTAGTAGCATCCGCCAACGTTTGATGGTCAGAACTATCACGTATGGGCTAAGAAAATGAAAATGATAATGGTAGACAACAATTTGTGAGAGTGTTTGGTCACTAGATTCACAAATGTGACTGACCAAGCATACCTACAATGCATTGTCAAATGCCTAGAAGACCCAGTTGAAGGAGAATCAAAGGAAGCATGCAAAAGCCTTGAACCTAATCGAGATAGCTATGGAAGAAGCCATATACCACAAAGTAGCAGTGGTGGACTACTAAAAGGAGACATGGGAGATTATTCAAAACACTTATAAAGGCATTGACAAGGTAAGGTTGGTCAAACTCCAACTGTTTAGGAGAGACTTTGAAACTCTTGAAATGAATGATGGTGAGTCCATTTTATATTTTCATACAAAAATTGCTAGCGTAAAAAATCAATTAAGAATTAATGGTGAAGTTAAGGAAGATCAAAGGATCATTGAGAAAATCATGAGATGTTTTTCGTTAAAGTTTGATTTGGTTGTCATTGTAATTGAAGAAGCTAAAGACCTTTCAAGAATGATAGTGGATGAGTTGATGGGTTCACTACAAACCCATGAGTAGTGGCTAAATTGATCCATTCTTTCTTCGCTAGAGCAAGCCTTCAAAGCCCAAACCAACATGATAGGCATGTGGAGAGAGAGAAAATTTAGATGCACATGAAGAGAAAGAAGCTATTATCAAAGAGAAAGCTCAAATAGCGAAAAATGACCAAGCAACTCATAGTCAAACTCCCAAGACAAGAAGAGAAGCAGTACCTGAACTCAAATGTATGAAAAAAGTAATGTTTAGTGTTACTATTATCACAAGTATGGTCATTTTGCTAGTGAATGCACAAAGAGGCAATGGGACCAATTAAGACAAAGTGCAAATGTAGCTAATGAGAAAGTAAATGAATCTAAATAATTTCCAAACATGTTCGTTGTATGTAATATTGTTGAGTAGAGCAATGATGAGGTTTGGTTCTTGGTTAACACTTGTAGTAACCACATGAGTGGTAATGAGAGCTTATTTACCTCCATTGACAAAAACATTTAGTTTGATATTAAGATGGGGAACAATGAAAAAGTTTCAATTATGGGTAAAGGGACTATCATCATTTGCACTAAGCAAAGTCATTGAAAAACAATCCAAGACATCTACTATGCTCCAAATTTCAAACACAATCTCTTGAGTGTTAGACAGTTGGTCCAAAAAGGATATAGAGTCCTAATAGAAAATGGAGAGTGCACAATCTTTGACAAGGATGGAAGTAAGAGAAACATAGCTATGGTTCAAATGACAAAGAACCACATGTTTTCACTCAAGATGCAAACTGATTTTCTTAAGTAGATGAAATGTATAATAGTACTACAACAAGCAACCTTCAATACAATTATCAAAGACAAATCTAGACTATGGCATTTGATGTATGCACATTTAAGTTATTATTGAGTAAGCCTTTTGTCTAGGAAAGATATGGTTAGTGGACTACCAACAATAGTAGAACCTAATAAAAAATTTGAGGCATGCATTTTAGGAAAAAACATAGGCAACCCTTTCAATCACAGATGTCCATGAGGGCAAAAGCACCATTGGAGTTGGTGCAATTAGATTTGTGTGTTCTAATGAAAACTCACACTTTCTCCAAGAATGCATATTTCTTGATCTTAATAGATGACTACATCATGAAGGATTGGGTTTTTTTATTAAAGAATAAATCTAAAGTCTTTGATAAATTCAAGTGGTTCAAGGCATTGGTTGAGAAATAAAGTGAGCAATTTCTCAATGCCTTTAAAATAGATACAGGGGGACAATATGTTTCTAAAGAATTTTTGATTTTTTGTAGGAATGAACTCATTGAAAAATAGTTCACCACTAGGAACACTACACAACAAAATAGGTTGGCTAAAAGGAATAATAGAACCATCCACGAGATGCTTGTAAGCATGTTGAAGGCCAAGGGACTTACAAATGAATTTTGTGGTAAATCTATAACAACAACAATATACTTGTTAAATAGGTGTCCCTCAAAGGTTGTATAAGACACGATTCCACAAGAAGCATGGACAAACATAACATATAGTGTGGAGCATCTAAGAATCTTTGGGTGTATGGCATATGCATTTTTTCTAAATGAGAAAAGTAATAAGTTTGATTTAAAGGAAAAAATTCATCTTCATTATCTATAGTGAAGAGTCTAAAACATATCAATTGTACAACCCTATTGCCAACAAGGTTTTTACCAGCATGATGTTGAATTCATTGAAAATGAATGATGGGATGACACTATTAACACTACCTCGAGTATCTCAGTATCTATACGCATAGATGATGTAGAAGGTGGAAATGAAGACAATTGAGTTGAAGCAATTAGAAATCGATGTGGTGAGCCTTTGGCAACACTTCCATCTACATCAAATTCACAACATACTTGTTAGTGAAGCAACTCCTACAACAGTTTAGATCGAACCCTTGCTTCTCTAATGCCACGAAAGACAAGGAGTTTGAGGGAGATTTGTGATAATACAATGTATGAAAGTGGAAATATGAGTTTTGATTTATTTTCTCATAGTGATTCTACATGTTTTGAAGATGCAGTGAAAGAAGACAAATGGTGTAAGGCCATGGATGAGGAAATATATGAAATAGAGAGAAACAAAATATGGGAGCTAGTTGAATTACCTAAGGGTAAATAGGTTATCAATGTTAAGTGGGTCTCTAAGACCAAGAGTACTGCAAAAGGAAAAAAAAAGAGGCATAAATCAATGCTGGTTGTTAAGGGATACAAACAACAATGCAAAATAGATTATGATGAAACATATTCTCTTGTTGAAATAATAAAAATTATGCAGGTTGTCTTAATAATAGTTACCTAACACAAGTGGAAGGTATATAAAATGGATGTGAAGTCTGCCTTCCTGAATGGAGTGCTCAAAGAAGAGGTATATGTGAATCAGCCACATGGCTATAAAGTCCAAGGAAAAGAAGACAAGGTGTATAGGTTGAAGAAAACACTCTATGAGCTTAAGTAAGCACCAAGAACATGGTATAGTAGAATTGACTCATATTTTACTAGCAATGCCTTTAGAAAAAATAGTAGTGAGCCCACACTTTACATCAAGGTAATTCGTGGTAAGATGTTGATTGTTTTATTATATACATATGATATGATATTTATAGTAAACGATCCTTTTATTGTTGAGTTCAAACAAGCAATGAAAAGGGAATTTGAAATGACTGACTTAGGTTTTTAAATGTACTTCTTGGCATAGAAGTAAAACAAATGGATCATGGCATATTTATCTCTCAATCCAAATATCCCATAGAAATATTGAAAATATTTAAAATGTTGAACAACAAGTCTGTGGCAATACCAACAACTATAGGCTTGAAATTGAGTAAAGAAGATTGCAACAATGAGGTGAATTGAACCTTATACAAGAGCATGGTTTTTAGTCTAATGTACTTGACAACATCTAGACCAGAGATAATGTACATAGTAAACCTAGTTTTCATATTCATGGAGAAAGCTAAGGATACACATTGACAAGCATGTAAGAGAATTTTGAGATATGTCAATGGAATTGAGAACCATGGCATCCTTTATACTACATCAAGTGAATTTGAGTTGGTTGGCTATACATATAGTGATTGGGTGGGTAGTGCAAGTCACAGGAAGAGCACATTAAGATATGTGTTCAACATGAGTTTAGGATTTAATTCTTGGGCATCTCAAAAATAACCCATAGTTTTTCTTTCCATAGCAAAAACTGAGTATATTACAACAAATGCAGCTGCATGTTAAGCTATTTGACTTAGAAGAGTCTTAGTGGACTTGAATGAGGAACAAGGATATAGTACCACAATTTATTGTGACAATGTATCCTTACTAGACTTGATGAAAGATCTCGTCTTTCATGGACGGAGCAAGCATATTAAAATCGGTTATCATTTCATAAGGGAGCTGCTAGAACATGGATAAATTGAGTTTTAGTTTTGTTGGTCCAAGCAGCAGCTTGTTAATATTTTTACAAATACACTATCAAAAGAAAGTTTGAGCTTCTAAGAGACTGTTTAGGTGTACTTGATAGTGGTAATGTGATTATTGGGTAGAGGGGTGTTGAAAATTTTAGTGACAGCTACCATCTACCACCGATGCTCATCCATTGACAATCCCCCTTTTTGCAGAATATGGAAGGCCATACCTTTTCTGTCTCCAACAGTTTGCAATGACTTTAACAATCACGAAGATGACATTCATTGCCATACCTGAGATAAAATGTGGTCTGATAGATTAGCGTGCAAGCTATGTCTGTTTTTAGAAGTTTTTTGTTTTGTCAAACTCCTCTATATAGCTGAGGCAGTTGTAATTTGTTTCTTTGTTTCTAGAAGTTTTTTGTTTTGTCAAAGTCCTTTATATAGCTGAGCAAGTTGTAATTTGTTAATGTAATTGAAATAAAAGGATAAGAAAGTGTTTTTGTTTTTCTTCTAGCCGTAGCTTCAGACAGAAGTCTGATTTTGTTTTTAATGTTGAATGCCTCTGGGTATCCGAATTAGTTTAATGCTGTAGCATTTGGTTTTTTAAGATTATCCACCGCATCACTAAATTCAATAAAATTAAATATTAAAAAGGTCGCACGATACAACGATGTGAGGAATGACTAGAAACCAGACCACCAATTTTCTAAACATGCTAGTTTATTAAGCCACGTTGTTCTATATTGTTGTTTGACATGAAGAATTGGAACACAGAAAGTGACAGAAAAAGAGACGCATCCCTCTCCTTTGTATTTATTACCTTCTTATATGAGACTAGAATGATATATAAATCTTCTGCAGAGTACGTCTTTCTCATTCCTCTTCTTAGTAGGTCTTACCAATTAAGCACGAAAGGAGATTGTGTATTGGGAGAAAACTGTAAAGCATGTAAGCACGTCTGGATTCCTATAATAAATTAGTTGTCCACAAAGATGTGTTAGTGAAAGTAAACATATGTAATAACATCCAGAAATGTTGGTAAAAGAAGCGTAGACACTTAAACTTGGCCCAAAAATATCCTTATTTATCAATTTTTATCTTCGTTTTAATTTAAATTAGTACATTTTAATTTATTAAGGATTGCTCTAACTTCACACTTCTGTATTTGGTCTACCAAACTTAAAAGTATCCCAATCGAAAATATATCTGTTAATCGATTTAAATTATTTGTCACCTTTTATCAAAACTTGCTTAAAAAATTGAGTTTACATGTCTCTTGGACGAACTCTCCGCTACGCGGGCCCGTACTCATTCAAGTTTAACGCTCCTTTTTTTCTCTCTCTTTTTAAAAGTTCTTTTACCTGTTGTTCCTTATCTTACACCTTAACCCTTCCCATGTAAAATTTGAAAAGTAGGGTAGTACACATGGGTCATTTTCAATCAAACTTTAAATATAAGGCCTTGCCAAATGAATGAAAAGAGATACACAAAAGAGATTCAGGAAATAAATGTCTCAATATAGAGGGAACATAAGTTATACGAAGGGTTAATTTTAGAGTCAAGTTGACTCAATTTTATTTTTTAAAGTAATTTTTATAAATATATATTTGAGATATTCATTTATTTTTATTTCTTTCTTCAAATTTTTATGTTAAAAGAGGACAATTGATATTAAGTAGTTGTATTGATCATTTATAAAGAAAATGATGTTGAAAATATTTCCTTGGTTTTTCCACTTATATATCATAAAATTATGTGAATATCTTATTTTGAACATAAAAGATAAGTGATTGCAATGTAGCACAGGTGGTTATATCAACTCCACCATTGTTCTTTTGATTTGGAGTATGAAAGTTAAGGAATAGAGAAGATATTTTCAGAAAACATATTTTGACTTGGACATCTACAAAGTGAGGGTTGATTCATAATTTGAAAAGTACAAGACACGAACACCAAAAGAAATAGAATGTCACACCCTAAAAGTAGAGGTCTAATGCAATAGAGACATGATTTGCACCACAAAGGCAACATCAACATGTTGGGATTTCTATGGTCAATCATGTACAAAATATAAATGTGCAACTATGGGAATGTCTTAGAGAAAAGTAGAGGCCATAAAATTATAGAGCAACTCAATAATATTAAAAAAAAGGTCAGACTATACATTAATATTTATAGAACATTGTAAGTGTATGTGTTGCTTATGATTGTGATGGTTATAAGTAAAATTGAACGAGAATCCCAAACTTTTAGAGGTCAAAAAGTTTGATTCATAACTATGTTTGGGCTCTCATTTGCACCAAAAAGATAGTCTTAAGAATTTTAATTCATCTATAACCCATATTATCTTATTATGGATATTTTAAAATGTTTTGAAGGTGATGCATGACCATTTGATGGTTTGTGTGTGTGTGTGTGTGTTTATATATATATATATATATATATATATATATATATATATATATATATATATATATATATATATATATATATATATATATATATATATATATATATATATATATATATATATATATACAGTAGTTGAATTGATCATTTTTAAAGAAAAAGATGTTGAAAATATTTCCTTGGTTTTTCAACTTACATATCATAGAATTATGTGAATATCTTATTTTGAACATGAAAGATAAGTGATTGCAATGTGGCATGGGTGGTTATATCAATTCCACCATTGTTATTTTAATTTGGAGTATGAAAGCTAAGGAATAGAGAAGATATTTTCACAAAACATATTTTGGCTTGGACATCTACAAAGTGAGGGTTGAATCATAATTTGAAAAGTGCAAGACATGAACACCAAAAGAAATAGATTTTCATACCCTAAAAGTAGAGGTCTAATCCAATAGAGACATGATTGGCACCACAAAGACAAAAACAACATGTTGGGATTTCTATGGTCAGTCATGTACAAAACATACATGTGCAACTATGGGAATGTGTTAGAGAAAAGTGGAGGCCATAAAATTATATATCAAATCAAAAATATTAAAAAAAAATTCACTCTATACATTAATATTTATAGAACATTGTATGTGTATGTGTTGCTTATGATTGTGATGGTTAAAAGTAAAATTGAATGAGAATACTAAACTTTTAGAGGTCATAAATTTTGATTCATAACTCTGTTTGGACTCTCATTTGCACCAAAAAGGTCTTCTTAAGAATTTTAATTCATCTATAACACATATTATCTTGTTATGGATATTTTAAAATATTTTGAAAGTGATACATCGCCATTTGATGGTTTGTTGTTTAATCCACACGCGTGCACGCGTGCCCGCGTGCGCGCACACACACACACATTTTTAAAAATATCATATTGTTATATGTAAACATGAACTTCAATTAAAATTTCTCTATTGAGGTAATTTTAATTTTTAGAAGATATGTAGAATTTTTAAAGTTCATATGAACTTATATGTAAAACCTCTAAAAATAATAGTTGAAAAATTGTTAGAAGTGGAAAGTTACAAAATATAACAATTTTTTTAAAATTATATGAGATAGTTAACTTTACATAGATTTAAAATTGTTTAATTTTTTAAATTATGCATGTTAAATCCATTTCCCAACTGAATCTTATTTAAAAACTATTATAATATTTTCTTATTTAAAAAGAATTGATAAAGAAGTCTATTTTCATGTAATTTATTGATTATACTTATTAATATTTTTCTATTTATATCATTATGATAGTTATACTTATTTATACTAATATTGATCGGAAAGTAAATTCGTATTCTTTATTATAACTATTTATATTTAGTTATTATGTAATAAACTAGTCAATATGTGTATTCATTATGTTTAGTTGAAATCATAATTAAAGTAAATAAAAAGGTAAGACCTCACTCATAATATGATTTTTCAAAACTAAATTTGTTCATAGTTTGTAAGAAAACGGTAGTGTAATTTCATTGTTTTTATTTAAATAATTTATTTATCTTTCTTAATTTTTTTACATACAAATTTTTTTCATTGATTTTTTAATTAGAAAAAATAAAATGGTATTTGTATATCTTTAATTTTTAAATCAATTCATTATATTGAGAATGTTTTATAGTTTATGTTCATAAATTAATTATTATAATATTTAAATAAATTAAAAATCAAATTGATATTAGAGATTTTTTATTAGTTATTTTTTAAATTAATTTATTTATTTTTATACTTTGACATTACATATAAAAATATATGTACATGTATATAGGAAAATAGGCACTCTTAAAATTATAATTGCCTATTTTTGACATTTGATATTATATAAAACTTAATATTTTGGATTTAGTTTAGTATTACATAATGTACAATTTAAAATTACATATAAAAAAGGATGCATGGTCCAATGGTGGGAGGAATGAATGCAAACAAAAAAAAACTTGGTGAAAACAAGCAACGACATGAAAATAAAAGGGCAAGGCTTCTTTTGACCGAAATTTCCAAAACTTCTATGTCTAATAAGCCATGATGTTCTATTTTGCAGTTGGACATGAAGAATGGCAAAGATAGTGACAGAAAAAAACCTTCACCCCTCTCCTTTGTAGCTTTTTATTTAAGACTGGCATGATATTTTAATCTTGCAGATTAATTCTGTTTCGTTCTTCTTCTTCATAGGTTGTCTTAGGATTTGAGCACGAATGGAGGTCATATATTATGAGAATTTTGTAAAGCATGAAAGCGTGTTAGAGTTCTTATATTAAATTAGTTGTCCACAAAGGTGTGATAATGAAAATAAACATATGAAATAACATAAATAGATGCGATTAAATTATATATATATATATATATATATATATATATATATATATATATATATATATATATATATATATATATATCAAAATGTATTTAATACTAGATCTGAACTATTTGGCATGTGTTATCAAACCTAACAAGGTTTGATAACACATGCCAAATAGTTCAGATCTAGTATTAAATACATTGTGAAGTTAAAGCTATCATAAAAATAAATTATAATTTTATATATATATATATATATATATATATATATATATATATATATATATAGGATAGCTTTAACTTCACAATGTATCTAATACTAGATCTGAACGATTTGGCATGTGTTATCAAACTTTGTTACAAGAATTGAGATTCCCTTTCTCCCTTTTTATTAAACAAACTTGTAGCTATATGGGTCCATATTGTATAGGCTCAACCCCATAGATCATGTTGTTTTTATTTTGTTTTTTTGTTTTTTTGTGGTGGTTTATTTGATCCTTCATACACATTGACCTTTTCTATTTGTATTTTCAAAAATCAGCTAATATACATGGGTCATCTCGAAAAATATTATAAATACAAGGTCTTGCAAAATGAATATTTAGAGATAACAAAGGAAATATATGAATCAAGTATGTCAATAGAGAAGTAACATCAGTTATAACAAAGATATATCTTAGATACAATTCCCTCCATGTTTTTAATGTTTTATATTAATATATAATAGAGACATTTATCCATCTTGGTCTCTTTACACAATCTCTTGTGCCAAAAGATGCAAATAGTATTTAATAGTTGCATTGATCATTTCTAACGAAGAGGATGTTGAAAGTATTTCTCAAATTATTTCAAATGTACACCATATAATTATATGAAGATCCGATTTTGAGCATGCAAACACGTAATTGTCATGCAACTTTCGTAGTTATCACAACTTCAATATTGTTCCTTTGTTTTAGAGTATGCAATATAGGAAAAAGGAAAGATTTAATCACAGATAATAGTCTTCTTTGGACATCTATAAAGTGCAGCTTTAATCATAATGAATAAAATACAAGACATGGAAACCATAATAAATAGACTGTGAAACCCTCTAAATAATGGCCTAGTGACATAAAGACAAGACTAACACCACATAGACAACATTGGTGCATCATGTTTGATATGGCTAACCATGCACAAGATATGATTGTATAACTATGGGTATGCCTCAAAGAATATTAGAAGTCCTAAAATTCGATAGTAGCTCAAAAATAGTAAAAACTATTAGAGTACATTTTAGATTTTACTAAAAACTGGTAGAGTACACTTTAGATTTTATAGATCAGTTTAGGTACATACATTTCTTAATTTCTTTATCGCTTTATTGCATTTGTTTAATTTATAATTATGAGAATTAATTTTTTCATATTATTAATCATCTTATTGTAAACCAAAATTTTGTATTTTAATTATTTATATTCAAATCTACTTAATATACAATTATTTAATCTTTTTATTAATAAAATCCAAAATTAAAATAAACCAAAAGGCAAGACCTCATTCCTATTGTGATTTTTCTAGACAAAATTTGTTTGTGGCAAAAGAAAAAGTGTAATGAAATTAGGTTGTATTGCTTTAAAGAATTTATTTCTCTTCTTACTCTTCTTCCACAACTTTTTTTCATTGATTTTCTAATTATAAAAAATAGAAAGACATGTGTAGATATTTAATCTTTTTACTCCTCTTCCACATCTTTCTTTTATTGGTTTTCTAATTATAAAAAACAGAAAGGCATGGGTAGATATTTAATCTGTAAATCAATTTGCTCATATTCATAGACTACTTATTATAATATTGTTAAAAATTTGAAATGAAATTATTATTACAGATGAATTATTTTATTTATATATTTATTTTGGTTTTGTATAATTTTTACATATATTACAAAATCACTTAGTGCTTGTTCACAAGGTGTTTTGGAGATATTTTAAAGCTATGTATATGCAAATGGAAATGAAAAAAATATGTTGGAAGATGGCTCGTGAAGTGGAAACACAGGATGCAGATGATTTAGGATTCAACAGTTAGAAAGAGATATTGCAAAAGATCAACAACCAATGAAATCAGCCTGCACTCATGGTAGTACTGAAATAAATATTGAGCCTTATGAAGCTGAAGTAAATGCTGAAAAATTTATAATTGGTTAGTTCAATTGGTGCAATTCACCGGGTCCATGTGTTACCAGCGGATTTGCAATGAAGGGCTAGTTGTGTCTACTAAATTGGAGGTAGCACAAGTTATATGATGTTTATGTTTGTCAGTGGTGGTGGTTTCTCAGCCAAGAGATGATTTTTCCCTTTTTTAAGAAACTGTTTCGCATGAATACAAGGAATAAATAAACACTTAATTTTCCCCATTTTATTTTATTTTTTTGGTTTTTTATCTGGGTAAGATTTAAATAAATAAATATAAAATCAAGTGCCATTTTAAATAATTTAGTGACGATATATATATATATAGAGAGAGAGAGAGTGTTTTAGGTTTAATTGGTGAAGTTGTTTGACTCATAAAAAATTTATCAAGGAGCAATTTTTGATGCTTGCAAAACGTGATATGCGAAAAGGGATGAGGCGAAGATCGTATCCCGGATACCTTTAACAAAATATATACCCCTCAATCCTTAAGTCATAACTAAAAATCCGGTATAAAACAGTGATTCATATATATATATAATCTTCTTCTTGAATAAACTTTTAAAAAATTTACTAGACAAAGAAATATATTGTGAAATTGCTGCAAAGCATGTATTTAGTTACCCAAGCATCGTAACATCCTATATAAACCAAAAAAAATTTGTTTGATCGACCAATAGTTACAAAAAGAAAGACTCCAATTTCTATCCAGCCAAAATATTAACTAGAGTTACGGGTATAAGTCAGTATCTTCACCTTTATGAATTCCACCGCAAGAAAGATCGCCAGAAATTTCTGTCGTCATTGCCGTCATATGCTGCCCATCATCTATTTGTCCCTTCTCTCCTGTAAGTAAATCGTCTGGTTTGGTTTCCATAGAATGAATAACACCTGCTCCAGCAACTACACTCGACAGATCTGAAATCATCCCCAGTGCATTTTTGGTAGGCACAAAACAATGGTTTATAACACATGAGATATGCCCCATAGTCGAACCTGACACTCCACTCCGGCAGATAATTGTTTTGTTTGCATTGACCCCGGTCACGCCACTTCGACGACTTAAAAGACTTTTACACTCATCACCTTGTCTTTTATCTCTTGACTATAAGAGTCATTTTTCCGCAGACGATATACTACAATTCGATCAAAGCGGGATGTAGATTGATGTTGATATATACTTATTTTTTCTTCGTGTTTCGCTTCCCCTAGTATTTCAATGCAATTCTACTTTCTATGCACGATCAAGTCTTCCAAATGTTGTGGCCATCGCGTGCACTTTTGTTGTCAACCAAATGTTAGAAACACTCAAAAGTCATAGCAATTATAGTCATAAAATTATCTTCTTTATTTTAAAGGTTAGGAGCTTTAGGTTGATAGAGAATATTATTGGTGGAGTATTTAAATTTTAAGATAAGAGTCAACTGTAATTTCTGTTAGATATATACTCCTTTAATTGTGTACAACACTATTAGAGTTGAGCAATGTTATCCGTGTTATCTACGAGACCCTTAAGAACACGTTACATAATATTATTTGTTTTTTAAGGATGATTATTTAACAGATCACAAGCATAACACGAATATTCTTCTCAGGGAATAATGGAAGTACTCTTACACAAAATAAGATGCTTTTATATTGATAATTTTTGTGGGAAGAAACGGATGACAACAAGCCGTACCACGTTTTCGCAAGGAAAAAATGATAACAGTAAAATCGACCGTTTCTACTACGTGTGTGTGTATATATATATATATAATTAATTTGTTCAAGCTTCTTGAGTAAATTTTGCCGGTGTCAATGTATATAGGGATTCGAATGTAAACGAGTGAATTTTTTATTTATGCTCTGTATTTGTATTTTTTTAATAGATTTTTAAATTTAATGTATATTATATGTTGAAAAAATAAGGCAGTTGCGATACACTAAAAAATTAAAGCAAGAACAACTGTTGTCTAAATATAGGCTTAAACAAATATAATGCTATAAATTTTCAGACATCTAAAATGCTACAACATTCACAAACTAAATCAATTATGAGCAGATAATTAAAATCAAATACAACTCAACTAGAATGCTATGGCAATCACAACAAATAACAATATTCTCTTTGTATTTCCTTACATGATTAACTTGCTAAATACATTACATGTGCCTCACTGTGTGAAAGGAGGAGAAAGACAAACAAAGAATGATGCTTCATTCAAAGACTTCAGAAAATGATTAAACAACGGAATGTTCTTGCACTCAATGAATTCAAAAATATTAACTAACAAAATACAATTGATCTCCTTAAATATAAGACTTGAAAAAATCTGGAGAATTGCTATACAGCTATAAAGACAGTCTAAGTGGAGATAAAAAATAATGGAGAAACTTTCACCTAAAGTAAGGTTGGTGGTGGAATGGAAAATGTAGTGAAGTAACTTCAATGGTGCAAGAGGAAACAACCAAAAAACCTTTTGGTGTTGGGTGGAGAAATAGTGACAAAGATGACAAGAAATAATGGAGATAGTTGGTGGAGACAGTGATGTGCACTTTCGGCACTGGGCAGTGGTAGAATACTTTCAGTGCAAGTCAACTATGAATGTCGGTGATGGGATTAGAATTAATGTTTTCCAACATGCCCCTTTAACTCCAATTACCACCATCTACTACACCTAAAATATCTATGAGATGCCCAAATCTTTCTTTTGACAATGACTTGGTAAAAATATCAGCGAGCTACTACTCAAACTTGAAAAAATTAAGTTCTATCTCACCTTTTTCTACTAGCTCTCTAATAAAATGATACTTGATTGTTATGTGCTTTATTCTCCCATAAAAAATAGGATTTTTTGATAAGACAATAGAGGATATGTTGTCACAAAAGATCATTGATGCTCATTTCTATTCTTCATGTAGATCTAAAAGTATCCTTCTTAACCATATAACTTGGCA
This sequence comes from Torreya grandis, assembly GCA_037957365.1. Classification (NCBI taxonomy): domain Eukaryota; kingdom Viridiplantae; phylum Streptophyta; class Pinopsida; order Cupressales; family Taxaceae; genus Torreya; species Torreya grandis. The sequence goes on from JARHVA010001147.1 coordinate 1,731,520, forward strand.
TGCTACTGCATTGACTATTATGTACTCTATTTTAGCTAAAAAAAGTGAAACTATGGGTTGCTTGTTTGAAGTTCAAGTTATGGCTCCTGACCTAAGATGAAATACATACCCTGAAGTGTTGTTTCAATCATCAAGACTATCAGCCCAATCACTATCTATGTAGCCTAATAGCTAAAACTCATCTACTACTGTTTATAAAAATCCATAATCTCTTGTTCTATTCACATACCTCAAAACCCTCTTTGTTGCTTGTCAATGTGTCTCATTTGGCATCTCCATGAATCTAGATATGAGACTGACTACATACATGATATCTAGTCTAGTTGAAGTGAAATACATCAAAATTTCCACTAAACTCTTGTATCCTGTGGGTTCTACATTGCTACTGCAATCATCCTTGTATGACTTCAAGCTTATCTGAACTGGTGAGGATACTAGTTTATTATCTAGCATTTTAAATCTCTCCAACATCTCCTTTGCATACTTAGATTGGCATATAAAGATGCTACTATTCATTTGATTGTCTTCTATTCCAAGAAAATGCCTCAATAAACCTAAATCGGTCATTTCAAACTCTTTCTTCATGTCTAAGTTGAATTTTTCAATAGACTCATTTGTATTTTTAGTGAATATTAAATCATCCACATATAAAACAACAATCAAAATTATTTATTTGCTTACCTTGATGTTGAGTGTGGGCTCACTACTACTTTTTCTAAAGCCATTACTTAACAAGTAAGAATCTATATGGCTATACCACCCTTGGTGCTTGCTTGAGCCCATACAATTCTTTTTTCAATTTGTACACCTTGTTATCATGACCAAGAATCTCATATCTAGGTGGATGTCCCACATAAACCTCTTCTTCTAACACTCCATTCAAGAACACTGACTTGACATCCATTTGATGCACCTTCCATTTGTGTTGAGAATCAATGGATATGATTGTCCTCACTATTTCTAGCCTTGATACTAGTACAAACATCTTATTATAGTCAGGTCTAGGCTGTTGCTTATAACCTTTAAAAACTAACCTTGCCTTGTGTCTTTCAATCTTGATTTTTAGAGTGGTTTTCGTTTCGTAAACCCATTTGACACCTATGAATTCTTTTCTTGTTGAAAGATCCACTATCTCGCATGTCTAATTTTTCTCAATGGCATGCATTTCTTCATCCATTGCTTCACACCACTTTTTCTTATTAATTATATCCTCCAAATAAATAGGATTAGATGCTAAAAATAGACCAAAATTCATTATTTCATCTTCATTTTTCTCATACCTTGACTATTGATATATATCATGCAAGATTCTTGTTCTCCTTGATTGTTGACTTGAGTTGGAGAAAGATAAAGTTGACTCATGAGTTGCTTCTTGGCCTCCTTGTTGGCTGTTTCCACTTGATGAATCAACACTTTATGAAATAAAACTCCAACTTGGTATATGAATGTTTGCATCACTTGCTGGATCAGTTTCATGAATCAATATCTTTCTATGTTGTATCCTTAATAAATTGAATATCTCAATTGATTGTAAGTTATTTGGTGACCAAATTATACAATTGATAGGCCTTTGATTTCTCACTAGACCCAATGAATATACACTTCTCTCCTTTATCATCTCATTTTGATCTTCTTTGCTTGGGAACATGTGCATATGCCACACATCCAAACACCTTAAGGTGTTCAACTCTTGGTTTCCATTTTTTCCTTGCTTCTTGAGGGATCATATCCCTAACACTCTTATTAGAACATATGTTGAGAAAATATATCATTGTTACTAAAAATTCATCCCAAAATTCATTGAACAAACCTTTGGCCTTTAACATACTTCTTGCCAGCTCTTGGATGGTTTGATTATTTCTCTCAACTACACAATTTTGTTGTGGTGTATATCTTGTTTTAAACTGCTTCTTGATCCCATTATCCTTTAAAAATTTCAAAAACTAATTTGAAATATATTCACCTTCTCTATTAGTTCTTAAAATCTTTATGTAATGGCCACACTGCTTCTCAACCATGGCCTTGAATTGCTTTAAAATTTTAAATACTTCTAATTTATTTTCTAAGAATTAATCCAATGTTTTTATATTGAAGTCATCTATGAAAGTAATAAAATATTCATTCTTGTAAAAATAAGGAATCTTCATAGGACCACACAAATCTAAATGAATCAATTCAAGTGTAGTTCTTGCTCTCCGTGACTTCCCCGAGGGAAAACCACTTCTATGTTTCTTCCCTAAAATTCATCATTCACACACTTTATTTTTATCTTCTATTGGAGGTAACCTTCTTACCATTTTATTCTTATAAAGTAAATTCAAACCACTAAAGATCAAATGCCCATACTTGAGGTGCCAAAGAGTGGATATATAATCCTCAACTATTTTGAATGTTGTTGCAAGCTCACTTTCCATTCTTAGAGGGAAAATCCTATTGATTGTCATTTTGACTGATACAGTCTACTTGTTACAACCAATCCTATCATAAATGATACATTCACCATTTTCAAATCTCACCTTATACCCATTTTGACTAATCCTTAATGATGATCAAATTGTAATTCAACCCTAGCACATAATAAACATATTGAATCTACCTCTTTCCACCTTACTTGGTGTGGATAGAAATACTCCCTTTTCACATGATATGGACCTTGTCATTGTTTCCTAGCTTCACTTCTAATTTCATTGATTCATCTATATTATTAAAAATCTTTTTTTCCCACTCATATGTTTCCTGCAACCACTATTTAAATACCATATTTCTTTATTACTTTACTCATCTACATTTCATGTTATAAATAAATTTTTTTTGACTTCATTCCTATCATTTTCATCCTCTCTTGCATTACATAAATTTGAGCTTTACCTATTTGAATCATAATTTTTCTTTCTACATTTACTAGCATAGTGTCCATACATCTTACAGTAATAACATTGCACATTTGATATATCATACCTTTGTGTATAACCTCCTCTTCAAGTGATATTGCTCCTTCTTCTTTCTCTTCTATATGATTCTTGATCATTGTGTCTTTCACCTTCTTGGTTGTTGTGAGCTCTACCTCTACCTCTATTGTATGTTGCTCTCTCCCTACCTCTCAAATTCACATTTGACTTGAAATCTTGTTCATGGGAAGAAATATTATTCATGGGAAGAGCTAGCTAACCTATAAAACTGTTGTTCATGGGTTTTCAAGGAATCCATAAGCTCATCAACTATCATTTGTCTTAAAACATTAGAATCCTCTATTTCAACCACTATAAGATCAAATATGATTATAACGATCTCAATACCTTCTCTATGATCTGATGATTTTTCATTTTATTTCCACTTTAGTTTATATGATTGATAATGCTCATTGTTATTGTAAATAAGTCATTGATAGATTCACTTTCTCCTATCTGCAAGATTTTAAAATCCCTTCTCAACAATTGTAAGTTTACTACCTTCACCTTGTCACTACCTTGATATGAATTTTGCAAAACATCCTATGTGCGCTTAGAGAAATTAGTTGTGGCTATCCTTGAAAATATTGACTCATTTAATGCCAACTGAATACAGCTTAAAGCTTTGGCACCTTTCTATTTGTTCTCCTTTAACAAAGTTCCTTTTGCCTGAGTGAGAGCATTAAATGCTGCTAGGTTTGCTACTTCTATATATCTACCTTCAACAAGCTCCGACAACTCTTGAGAGCAAAAAATAGTCTTCATCTTGATTCACCATACATCATAGTTCTTTCCATCAAACACTGGGGACTATTGCCATGAGCTACTATTGTCTACCATATTTTAACAGGTCTGAAAAACTTGGCTCTAATACTAGTTGTTGAAAAAATAAGGTAGTTGCAATACACTAAAAAATCCAAGTAAGAACAACTATTGTCTAGACAGAGACTTAAACAAATATAATGCTATAAATTCTTGGACATCTAGAATGCTACAACATTAACAAACTAAATTAATTATGAGAAAACAATTAAAATCAAATGCAACTCATCTAGAATGCTAAGACATTCACAATAGATAAGAATAGACACCTTGTATTTTCTTACTTGATTAACTTTATAAATACATTACATGTGCCTCACTATATGAAAGGAGGACAAAGACAAATAAAGAATGCTATGACATTCAAAGACTTCATAAAATGCTTAGACAATGGAATGTTGCTGCATTCAATGACTTCAAAAAGTTTAATTACAAAAATCCAACTGATCTCCTTAAATAAAAGACTTGGAAGAATCTGGAGAATTGCTATGCTACTGTAAAGATAGTTTTAGTGGAGATAAAGAATAATGGAGAAACATTCAGCTGAAGTGAGGTTGGCGGTGGAATCAAAAATATAGTGAAGTGACTTCAGTGGTGCAAGATGAAACAACTAAAAAACCTTTCGGTGTTGGGTGTAAAAATAGTGACAAAATGACAAGAAATAATAGAGACAGTCGGTGGAGATAGTGATGTGCACTTTCGGTGCTAGGTGGTGGGAGAATACTTATAGTGCAAGTCAAATATGAATGTCTGCAATGGGATTGGAATAACTATTTTTTCTAACATTATAAATATAAAAATATTAAAAATGAGAAGTAAAAATAAAATATTAATAATTAAAGAGATAAAATTAAAAATTAAATTTATAATATATTTAAATGTAAATATTTTAATAATAAAAATATAAATTATATGTAAGATATAAAATTTGCTTCTTATAAGTAATCTTTTTCGATCACGTTTCTTGTCATAATTTTACTTCTATTGCATTTATCCATTTCTTGTTTTTGGTAGGATAGTTGATAACACAAAGCTTCAATGTTCAAATAGATTTGATAAAACAAACATCTAAGAGTTTTTACTCATATCTCTTGGAAACATAGCACTACTATCTGTAATGAATTAGACATAGCTACTTTAGTTTTCGCCAATCTATTACTAAACAACACACAACTCATCAAACTAGTAGAATGATATAACCAGAACTTCAATTATCTTGAGAACCATTAAATAAACAACATTTAAATGTTGTCCTTATATAAGCATCTATGGAAAGATTCAAAGACAACAGCATGGGTTTCTATAGACGTGTTGTATAAAAGAGTTGCTCAACCAAAAGAATTTAATTCCATAAAGAAAAACATAAGTGAATAGTAGATACAATGAATACCTAATATTTAATTTGATAACATAAAATAGAGCAAATAACAGAAAAAACAATAACTCAAACCATTGGATTGCTACATCAATGCCAAAAAACAAGAACTTTATTGATTTTCTTGAAAATCTTGATCTTCTTGATCTGCTATCACAATGATGCACCCTTAGGGTCTTTAAATAGAATTTGAATCCAAAAATATCCAAAAATAAACTAATTGCTTAACTGATCCTTAACTAATCTTCTAATTGCTTAAACTAACTGATTGTTAACTACTTGAACTAACTGATCTCTAACTGTCAGCTAACTATTGTGCATGCATGTGTAAGAGAGAGGTGGAACAAGCAATTAAGTTTTGGATGGAGAAATTATCTCTATTTCATCTTTAGTTTTCTAACACTCCCCCTTAATTTCTACCACTAACAACTTCAGCATTTTCAATGCCTAAATTTTGCCTTAGATAATAAAAGGTCTCCTTTGCTAATGCCTTTGTGAATATATCTACCAATGGATCTTCAGATCTACAGAATCCAAGATAAATTTCTCCATTGTTCACTAACTCTCTGATAAAGTGAAATATTTTATCAATGTGCTTGCTTCTCTTGTAAAAACATGATTTTTTGATAATGCAATTGCTGATTTGTTGTCACAAAAGATTGGTGTTGACTCCTTCTATGCTTGTAATAAATCTTTCAATATTATTCTCATCCAAGTTGCTTGACATGCTGCTGATGTGGCTGCTACATACTCTGCTTTAGCTAATGAAAGTGTCACTATAGGTTGCTTTTTGGATGCCCATGTGACCACACCTGTGCCTAAAAAAAGGACATGTCCAGAAGTACTCTTCCTGTCATCAACGCTACTTGCAAAATCACTATCAATAAAACCAATCAAACTAAAATCATTAGTTGTGGAATATAAAATTCCATATTCTGTAGTTCCTACCACATATCTCAATATCCTTTTTCCATCTTGCCAACGTGAGTCTTTCGGTGACTCCATGAATCTTGAGATTAAACAACACCATACATGATATCTGGTCTAGCAGCTGTAAGATACATCAAACTGCTAGCTAATCTTTTGAATGTTGTAGAATCAACATTAAATCATTTGTCTTCTTCGTTAAGTTGGGTACCTGTAGAAACTAGTATAGGTGTTGGTTTACAATTCAGCATCTTAAATCTTCTTAACACATCCTTTGCATATTTAGTTTGACAAATAAATATTCCCTTCTCTGATTGTACAACTTCTATGCCCAAAAAGTACTTCATTAATCTCAAATTTGTCATTTCAAATTCTTTTTTCATTGCTGATTTAAATGTGTCTATAGACAAATTTATAGTGAAAATCAAATCATCAACATACAAACACACAATTAAAATATGACCTTCTTTGTTGATTTTTGTGTACAAAATAGGCTCACTATTGCTTCTGTTGAATCAATTATTTGTCATATATGAATCAATCTTGCTATATCATGCTCTTGGTGCTTGCTTGAGACCATAAAGGGCCTTCTTCAATCTGTAGACTTTTTTTCATGTCCTTGTACTTCATAACCTGTGGGCTATTTCACATATACTTCTTCATCTAGGAAACCATTCAAGAAAGCTGATTTTACATCCATTTGCTATCCATACCACTTATTTTGGGTAGCTATTGATAAAACCATTCTAACAGTATCAAGTCTAGCAACTGGAGCAAATGTTTCATTGTAGTCAATTCCATGTTCTTGTGCAAAACCTTTTGCTACTAACCTTGCCTTGTGCTTTTCAACATTTCCATCTGCATCAAATTTAGTCTTATAAACCCATTTGACTCCTATACAATCCTTACCTTCAGGTAGATTAATTAGATCCCATGCTTGATTTCTTTCAGTAGCATTCATTTCTTCATCCATTGTTGTTATCCAATGTTCTTCATTAACTGCTTCTTCATAATACATAGGATCGTGAGTGAAAAGAGCAAAATTTGAAACCAATTCTAATTTCTCTTCTTCTTGATTATAAATCTCATTCAAGTTTCTCATTTTCTTAACATTAATTCTTGATCTTAAAGTGGCAAGAGTTAGATCTAATTCATCACTTACTTGTGAATTTGGAGTAGGGTGACATGCATGTCTAGATGATTCACCTTGTTCATACCTCCTAGGTGTTCTTATTGGAGTGCTTGTTCTTGCTTGTGGAGAGGATTGATCTCCTTGCAAATTTTGTTCTTCAAATTCTTTTTAATTCTATGGAATTGGTGTTCCAATTGTGATGGTGCTACCATCCCATGTTTTTGCTTCCTTAAATTCAACATCTTTGCTAATAATCACTTGCTTTGAAATAGGGTTATACAACTTATAAGCCTTTGATTCTTCACTATAGCCAATAAAAATGCATTTCTCACCTCTATCATCAAGTTTTCTTCTCAATTTAGATGGTATAAGAGAATATGCAATACAACCAAAATATTTGAAATGATGTACACTATGTTTCTTGCCACTCCATGCTTCTTGTGGAATTCGATCTCTGACACTTTTTGTTGGGCTTCTATTTAGAATATACATTGCACATGCTACTGCTTCTGCACAATATTCATTTGACAAGTGTTTGGCTTTCAACATGCTTCTAGCCATCTCCATGATTGTTTTATTCTTTCTTTCTGCTACACCATTCTGCTATGGTGTGTACCATGTAGTCAATTGTGTTTTGATGCCATGATATCTGCAAAAATATTGAAATTGATTAGACATATATTCACCTCCTCTATCTGATCTAAGTACCTTGATGTAACGGCCACTCTACTTTTCAACTATTGCCTTGAATTCTTTAAACTTTCTAAAGGCTTCAGACTTATTTTTGAGAAAATAAATCCATGTCTTTCTACTAAAGTCATCAATGAAGGTTAGAAAATAAGTACTACCTCCAAATGATGGAGTTTGCATTGGTCCACATAAATCACTATGGACTAGCTCTAAATTTACCTTAGCTCTATATGAGGCTCCTACTAGAAAGCTCTCTTTATGCTGTTTTGCCAGAATACAACTGTCACATGAACTTCCTAGCTTTTCTATTGGTGGTAATCCCTTCACCATATTTTTCTTCTATAACAAATTCAAACCTCCAAAATGTAAATGTCCATACCTTAAGTGCCATAGCCATGATTGGTCTAGCTGCATGGTTCTGAAGTGGGCTTCCTCTTCTCCCTGGATGCACTGAATTCAAAGAGGGAACATCTGATTCTTGGTCGTCTCCACTTTTCCTATCAACCTGTCACTTGGAAACTTGTCTAGTATTGTGCAAACATTATCCACAAAAGATACTCTATAACCTTTCTGTACTAGCTATCCAATACTCATAAGATCATGTTTTAGTCAAGGTACAAAATAAACATCAGGTATAAACCTTCTTTCATCATTTTTTTCCAAAACATTTATTACATCTTTACCCATTACATCCACTTTGATATCATTTCCTAATTTAACTTCAAATCTTACAAAATCATCAAGACTAGCAAAAAATTCTTTATTCCCTATCATATGATTACTGAATCCACTATCTAAGAACCAAATATCTCTAGCTTTTTCTTGAGTAACATGACAAGTGAGAAATGAGCTTCCAGGATTAGAACTAGATTCACCTGTATTAGAACTAGATTCATCTATGTAATTAGCATTCTGATTGTCCACATATCCTTGTTTCCTTCTGCAGTCACTTGCATAATGTCCATATTTTTTGCAGTAATAACATTGAATATTAGATTGATCAAACCTCTATGAACTAGGTTGGAAGTCATTGTTGCCACGTCCTCTACTACTATAGTTTTGATTACTATGTTCACCTTGATTTGGATTGTTCCTTCTAGTTCTACCTCTGCCTCTTCCTCTGAAGTTTGACCTTGCTCTTCCTTTTCCTCTGCCAAATGATACCTGTGACTTGAAAGCATTCTCAAGAGAAGTACTATTATTCCTATTCATTCTGGATTCATGTGTTAATAAAGAACCCATTAATTCATCTACAGATAACTGTTCCAAATATTTGGTTTCATCAATAGCTACAACTATTGCGTCAAATTAACTGGGTAAACTCCTAAGTATTTTTTCTGTAATCTTCTGATCCGTGATTATTTCTCCATTAGATCTAATTTGATTCACTATATTCAACACTTGACCCATAAACTGATCTATAGATTCTGAATCATTCATTTTTAAATTTTCAAAACTTCACCTAAGAGATTGCAATTTAGTAATTTTTACCTTTGTATTACCTTTATAGGTAGTCTCCAAGATTTTCGATGCCTCTCTGGATCTCGTGGCGGATGTAACTCTAGAAAAAATTGATTCATCCAGTCCTTGTTGGATTATAAATAAATCTTTTGCATCTTTTTTCTTGTTCTCCTTAAGCTCGTCCTTTTTTGCTTGAGTTAATACTAGATGGATTGCCTCATCTTCCGGTTCTACAAAACCACTTTCTACCAGATCCCAAACTTCTTCTGAACAAAACAAAGTTTTCATCTTAATTGCCCAAAAATCGTAATTCTTACCATTAAAAATGAGAATTTGACACTGAGAGATACTGTTGTTCGCTCCCATGTCTCACGCTAAAATGACTAGATAGGCTGTTTGGATGGCTTTTTGGTTTGTTGTTTTAGAACACAGTCGCCGACATCGGTGGGTCTGTCGAGGTCAGTCAGGTAATTGTCGACATTGGTTGGGTTGCTGATGTCGGTCAAAAATAGTGCTAACGTTGGTTTAGTTGCCGATGTCGGTCGCACGCTCTTCCTTCACGCGTTGGACTGCGACTTCTGTGCTTCACTCCTGCGCTTTTCTTGACTTTTACTGTGCAATTCTCCTTGTGCTTCCACTGTGCAAATCCTTACTAGGCTCTGATACCAATTTGATAACATAAAACAGAGCAAATAACAGAAAAAACAATAATTCAAACCACTGAATTGCTACAGCATTGCCAAAAAACAAGAACTTTAATGATTTTCTTGAAAATCTTGATCTTCTTGATCTGCTATTACAATGTTGCGCCCTTAGGGTCTTTAAATATAATTTGAATCCAAAAATAACTGAAAATAAACTAATTTCTTAACTAATCTTTAACTAATCTTCTAACTGCTTAAACTAACTGATTGTTAACTACTTGAACTAACCGATCTCTAACTGTCAGTTAACTACTGTGCATGCATGCATAAGAGGGAGGTGGAACAAGCACTTAAGTTGTGGATGGAAAAATTATCTCGAGTTCATCTTTAATTTTCTAACATGATTTACATCGCTTTGCTGTCAAGGACAAAGTCTAATAAATCATGGTAGGTGCGATTATATAAGTGGACTGCCAGAAGGGCAGACAGGTCATCCAACATACTAAACAATTAAATTAAGATGCTTCCTTCCCATCTTCCATGCATGCATCGATGTTGCTTTTATTCTCGGCTCACAATGATTTCCCAAAGAAAAACAGGAACTCTACTCTAAACACTTGTTAAATTTTGTCCACAATTTTTGAAATTTGAAATTGTAAACTCGTGGATTTTCTAGTTTGATCATATTTTATTTCATACCTGTGTACGATATTATCAATCATTTTAATTTACCGAGGAAATAGAAAACAAAGCACTGCATATTAGTTTGCACGTGGCATGACCACAATTTCAGAGAGTAAATGATAATGGAAAACGTTATATGTGATGACCCTCAAGTTGCAGGTTAAAACGATGGGGACACGTCTGTCACCAAAGGAGGCCTTATCATTTGTCGAAGACGTTTTAAACGAGGCCTTATAGGTGGCACTGTCTCATCTTTTGGAGGAATGCGGAAGCACTACCCACGATGTTCTTAAAAATTGATGGGCATCCGTAATTTGTAAAATGAAAACAATAGACATTATTATACAAATTTTAAACAGTTATAACATTATTTTAATACTTTATCTATCTCTTATTTCAACTTTGTAAAACAATCAATTAAATTCTTAAGCATACACCGCTGAGTATAAATTCAAAATGGAAGAGGAAATAATTATGCCTTAAATCGAGATAGCCATAAGATAATCAATCATTTTAAATATTAAATTAGTATTGATAAATTATCTAATAAAAATTGCATAAAAGTAACATATAAATTTGGCGTTGAAAACACTTGGCATTCACGATTTAGAAGAGATGAATGATAGTAGAAAATTGATATGTAATGATTCCTTCTGATTTGAGTTAAAGGTTACAGGGATACTTTTCTGTTATTTGACAGGTGTTCGAGGATATCTTGATCATTTAAGATGTCACGAACACGTATAGGAAATATAACTAAGAAAGAAGCAGTGAATTTGTTTCTTCCCATTTAATAGAGAAAAATGAATGTACATTTATAAAACCCTCAAACAAAATAGAACATGCATGGATAAGCATGAAAAAAAAACAATATATGTTGATATTTGAAATAATTATGCCCTGAATTTTAAGCTTTTTAATATTTTTTAATTAAAATATAATCAATAAATTAAAAAAATTAAATAACTATCCATAAATCAATAAAGAGATTAAAAAGAAACACATAAATTAATGGTGAATTGAATACATATGATATAAGCATGGTTTCCAAGATAAAAATGATAATATGAAAATTGATATGTGATAACCTTGTTGGGATGTGGGTGAAAGCAACTAAGACACATGCCTATTATCCAACGAGTGCTTGAAGCTTTATTATTTAGTTGGAATCTTTTAAAATTGCATAAATAAAATATAAGAGACATGTCATATTTCCATCTCACAAAAAATATCAATACAAACAACTCTTTTCTCAAGATTCATTGAAATTTTATCGCCTTTCAAAATTTGAAATAATTATCTCATATTTTTTCTATCCCTTATCTAAAATATTAAGCTAATCAAAATATTGAACAGCTGGTCCTGAATTAGAATGAGTAAAATAAAAAAGAATGCATCATAATTTAATTCAACATTAAATATCCATGTTACCATTAAATAATAAATAACTTAAAATATTTAATAATTTTTCATAAATTACTGAAAGGAAATCTATCAATATATATAAAAAAAAGATTATGCATATTAATTCAACATTCAACATGAGAGATTAATTTGATTTGTAAGAAAAGAATGATGGTATCAAATTTTATATTTGATGGTTGTCTCACACCCTATGTGAATATGTGGTTATTATTTGATAAGTGCTCGAAACTCTATTGTGTATTTAAGATATTAATAAATTATAAAAGTGACTACTTAAATTATAATATAAATATTCTAATGAAAAAGAGTTAGGATTATATATTTATAAAATATATATATTAATATTCTTAATATTTTCTATTGATATATAATTTGATAAAACTATTAAAGAACTAATCATACACCATCATTAAAAAATGACAAAATAATGTGACATAAATTAATTCAGCTTTGAATAAACATGCTATAATAAAAAATAAATAAATAAAAATATTAAATCAGTTTACAGTAATTTTTTAATTAAAATGGCTATGTATATTAATTTAGCACTTAATACAAATGAGACACATAAGATTTTTTGGAGAATAATTATGGTACAAAACTTGCTATCTTACAGTTATTTTTCATTTTAGATGCATAGGACAAAGACATACAACTATGAAGTGTGCTTGAGACTATATTATTTAGTTAAAAATTTGTGAAAGTATAATATTTATCACAATTAGTACAAATTAAACATAATAATATAAATTGGATATGATTATATATTTAAAAATAATACAAACTAATGCACCAAATATTTAGTGTCAATATATAACTTTTATAACAAAGACAATTATTTCATTCACCTAGGATCCACATGAAAGTATTAATATAGATAATATTAATATAATAAGAATATATGATGATAATGAAATATTAGACATGAAATTAAATGACTAGTTTATATCTAATGGAATATAGGTACGATTTTTTAGACATTTGCAAACAAATCCAAGGAGATATTTTTATATTTTAGAAACTTATAACATATTATATAAAGAGTAAATAGTCATAAAATGTTTTCAAACCATATATAAGATTTGTTCCAATTTTTTTATAAAAAAAAAAAAGTTGCATTATCTTTCAAAATAATAATTTCTTATATATTTAGTAACATGTATCTTAATATTAATCCTCATAAATTGTAATTGTGCTCAACAACTACTCTTAAAATGAAGTTCCCTTATTAATTCAATAGAATTAATTTTATATAAATTCTTATGTTCATTTAAGCTTATGTAAAATTTAAGGTGTGGTAACTTTCAAAGTCCATAAGTATAAAAATGATTTGAAATAGCATTAAACATATTTATATTTCTCTTATTTCACCTTATATTATTTTTATTTTAAAATTTACTTTATGTTATCTTCATTTTAGATCAAAAAATACGTAAATTAAAATATAATATTTAAAAAACATTCATTTCGTATACAAAATTTATGTAGATTTAAACAGAAAATCAAATGCACAAAATTAAAATTATAAAAAAAACAAAAAAAATAAAAAATAAGAAAGAATATTCAAAATGATATTATTTTTCAAAATTGAAGTCTAGTAAAAAAACATCAATAAAAAGATAAAATAGAGTTGTCAACACTATGGATGCTTGATTTTATTTTATGTTTCGTAAGAAAGGAGAAAGGGAGAAATGTGGTGGCAAAAAGTGACATAAATGTAATCGAAAAAAGTTACATATATAAAAATTAAAAAAAATTATATATAATTTTTATTTTTGTTAGTAAAATATTTATATTTAAATATATTATAATTTATTAATTTATTATGTTTTATTAATAATATTTTATTTTTACAATTCACTTTTAATAATTTTTTATTTATAATATATACTTAAAAATTTATTAAAAAGTAAATAAATAAAAAATTCATTTATATACATTCATGTATTTACATTGACATTAGCAAAATTTACTTATAGAAAGTTAAAATTTAATAAATTTGAAAAAATTAAAAATAAATTACAAATCTGAAACAGAGATGGCCCTTTCCAACTTGTTATCATTTTTGGCCATTGAAATGGGATCTGAGGTGTTCTCGTTACGTTTCTTACTACAGGTTTTTTTTTCCATCTCTAGTAAGAAAATAAGACATGCCCTCTCAAATAACTCTGATGAGGGGGTAGGGGTTTGTTGGTTAACTTAATATTATCTAAGATCATTTATCATAATCTTAGAAGTATTGTAGTCAATAATCTAAAAGCAGTGTTATTTCACATATTAGGGAGTAGTCAGATATCAAATACGTCAATAAGAAAATAGTAAAAACATAAAAAAATATTTGAGAAAATACGCACTTTTAGAATTATAAAATCTATTATTGACATTAGATTTTATATAACACTATTTTTGTTGATTTGACAGAATATATAATTTTAGAACTATAATATTTATATATTTAAGGAATTTTAAGAGACCACAAGCACAAATAATTTGGTATAGATTTGTAATATAATACAAATTTTATTGGTTAGAAGACTTTAGATATTCAAATAATAAAATAATTTTTTTTCTCTTACTATTTCTTTAGAGATTTTGTAGACAATTTTTTATTGTCCTGAATTCATATAATTTATATTCATCCTATAACCTCCTATGAAAACTAATATCTAAATGTTGAAAATTTTAATCACACATACCTTCTGCCACCAATGCTCTTCCACTGACGATCCTCCTTTTTTAAGCATATGGAAGACAGTACTTTTTTTGTCACCAATAGTTTGTAATAACTTTAACAGTCATGAAGATGGCATCGATCGGCATACCTGAAATAAATGTGGTCTGATAGCTTAGCGTGCAAGCTATGTCTATTTCTAGAAGGTTTTTGTTTTGTCTAAGTCCTCTATATAGCTGATGCAGTTGTAATTTTGTTTATGTAATACAAATAGAAGGATTAGAAAGTGTTTTTGCTTTTCTTCTAGCCGTCGCTTCAGACAAAACTTTAAGTTTTTATAATGTTGAATGTCATAGCATTCTCGGGGTATATAAATTAGTTTAATGCTATAGCATTTCATTCTTTAAGCTTATCCACCCCATCAAACTGGTATCAGAGCCACACCTGAATGCGTTGTGGTTGGTCTCAAAGGAGGACAACTGAGCATGTGAGAGACGAGCCAGAAGCTGCTTAGACAAAAGACTATCATGGGTTTGTTTGAAGACAACCAGCTGGATTAGTCACTAGCAAGAGAACAAGTAAGCCACTGTAAAATCATGGTCTTTATGCCATTTTGCTAAAAAGGATAGATCGTTCTGGTATTGTAGGCTACGTGGAGATTTTTTGACCGAAATCAGGGTGCATTTGAATTCGATCGACCTGGTTAAAGTTGACGTCAAGGAATGCACTGGAGTGTGAATACTAAAAAAATAATGCCATAAGATCATGGTAGGAGACCAGAACCAACTAAGCGCTAGAGGAAAAAGATCATTGTTCTCATAGCATTTGTCGTCTCTGATAGTATTCGTAACCATATTGAAGGAACAATGGAAGGTTGGTGAAATCTTGCAGATCAGTAAACCGTAACAAATTCAACGAATAATGTCTTTATCATAGCAGATAAGTGAGTCAAGTTAGAGAAGTGAACTAGATTCTTAGCATGGCTAGAAAAGAGGGTAAGAGTTGGTAGCATCCGACAACATTTGATGCTCAAAATTATGATGTATGGGATAATAACATAAAAATGATAATGGTATCCAACGATATGTGGAAGTGTGTGGCCACTTTATTCACAGATGCGACCGACCAAACTACCTACAATGTATTGTCGAATTCTCAGAAGATTCAATTGAACGAGAATTCGAGGAAGGATGAAAAAGCCTTGAACTTGATTGAGACAGCTATGGTAAAATCCATATACCCCATAATAGTATCAATGAACTACTCAAAAGAGACATGATAGATTCTTCAAAACACTTACAAAAACAATGACAAGGTGAGGTTGGTCAAACTCCAACTATTGTGGAGAGAGTTTGAAATTCTTCAAATGAATGATGGTGAGTCTATTTCACATTTTCATACTAGATATTCTAGCCTGATAAATCAATTAAGATTTAATGACGAAGCTATGGAAGATCAAATAATCATTGAGAAACTCTTGATAAGTTTTCCATTAAGGTTTGATTCAGTGTTCATTGTAATTTAAGAGGCTAAAAACTTTTCAAGAATGATAATGGACGAGTTGATAGGTTCACTACAAACCCATGAGTAGTGGCTAAATAGATCCATTCCTTCTCTAGACCAAGCCTTTAATGCCGGAACAAGTATTAGAGGTAAGGGAGAGGAAGAAACTTTAGAGACAAAGGAAGAATAAGAAGTTACTATCAAAGAGCAAGCTCAAACAACCACGAAGGACCAAGCAACTCATAGCAAGACTCCCAAGACAAGACGAGGAGCATTACTTCAAATCAAAGGTATGACAAAAATAATATTTAGAGTTATTATTGTCAAAAGTATGGTCATTTTGCAAGTGATTGCAAAAAGAGACAATGTGACTAGTTAAGGAAAAGTGCAAATGTAGCTAGTGAGAAAGTAAGTGAATATGAACATTTTCCAAACATGTTCATTGTATGTAATATTACTGAGTAGAGAAACAATGAGGTTTGGCTTTTGGATAGTGCTTGTAGTAACCACATGAGTGGTAATGAGAGCTTGTTTGCCTCCATTGACAAAAGTATTTGTTCGAGATTAACCAAAAAAGGGAATAATGAAAAAGTTTTAGTTGTGGGCATAGGGACTATCATCATTTGCACCAAGCAATGTGAAAAAAGCAATCTAGGACATCTACTATTCTCTAAATTTAAAACATAATCTCTTGAGTGTTGGAAAGCTTGTCCAAAATGGATATAGAGTATTGTTGGAAAATGGAGAGTGCACGATCTTTGACAAGGATGGAAGCAAGAGAAAGATAGCTATAGTTTAGATGGCAAAGAACCGCATATTTCTGCTCAGGATGCAAACTAATTTTTCTAATAAGATAAAGATTACAATAGTAATACAACAAGTATCCTTCAATACAATCATCAAAGACACATCTAGACTTTGACATTTGAGGTATGGGCATCTAAGTTATTCTGGATTGAGCCTTTTTTGTAGGAAAGATATGGTTAGTGGAATAACAATAATAGTAGACCCTAATAGAAAATATGAGGCATGAATCATAGGAAAACAACATAGGCAACCCTTTCAATCAAGGATGTCTATGAGGGAAAAAGCACCATTGGAGTTGGCTCACTCAGATTTGTGTGGTCGAATGAAAACTCTCAATTTTTCCAAGAATGCATATTTCATAACCTTCATAAATGACTACAACAGGAAGACTTAGATTTATTTCTTATAAAATAAATTTGATGTCCTTGAGAAATTCATGTGGTTCAAGGCATTGTTTGAGAAATAAAGTAGGCACTTCATCAAGGCTCTTAGAATAGATAGAGAGGGAGAATATGTCTCTAAAAACTTTTGGAGTTTTTGCAGGAATGAAGTCATTGAAAAATAATTCACCACTAGGTACACTACACAACATAATGGATTGGCAGAAATGAAGAATAGAAGCATCTAGGAGATATTTGAAAGCATGTTGAAGGTCAAGGTACTTTCCAATAAATTTTGGGGTGAATCTATATAAAAAAAAATATACTTGTTAAATATATGTCCCACAAAGGTTATACAAGACAAGATTCCACAAGAAGCCTGGACAAACAAAAAACATAGCATGAAGCAAATAAGATTCTTTGGGTGTGTGGCATATGTATTTGTGCCAAAGGAGAAAAGGCATAAGTTTGATGATAAAGGATAAAAGTGTATTTTCATTAGCTATAGTGAAGATTCTAAAGAATATAGATTGTATAACTCTATTACTAAGAAGGTTGTGATGAACAGGGATGTTGAATTGACTGAAAAAGAACCATCGAATGACACTATTGACACTGTCTTAAGTATCTCACTATCGATACCCATAGATGATGTAGAATGTGAAAATGAAGACATTCAAGGTGAAACAATCATATATTAGCATGGTGAGCCTTTGACAACATTTGTATCAACATCAAGTTCACAACACACTCCTTAGTCAAGTAACTTCAACAACAATTTAGATCCAACCCTTCCTTCTCTAATGCCAATATAGACAAGGAGTATGAGGGAGATTTATGATGATACAAGGTATGAAGATGAAAATATAATTTTTCCTTTAGTTTCTCATAGTGATCCTACTTGTGTTGAATAATTAGTGAAAGAAGAGCAGAAATGGTGTAAGGACATGGATGAGGAAATAGATGCAATAGAGAGAAACAAAACATTGGAGGTAGTTGAATTACCTAAGGGTAAATAGGTTGTCAGTGTTATGTGGGCCTATAAGACCAAGAGTATTACATAAGGAAAAATTGAGAGTTATAAAGCAAGACTAGTCGTGAAGGGACACAAACAACCACATGGAATAGATTATGATGAGACATACGCTCTTACTGAAATAATGGAAACTATGCAGGCAATCTTAATAATGGTTTCCCAACACAAGTGGAAGGTATATCAAATTGATGTGAAGTCTACCTTCCCAAATGGAGCGCTCAAAGAAGAGGTATATGTGAATCAGCGACCTAGCTATGAAGTCCCAAGGTTAGAAGACAAGGTGTATAGAATAAAGAACGCACCCTATAGGCATAAGCAAGCACCAAAGACATGGTACAAAATAATTTACTCATATTTTACTAGCAACAGCTTCAACAAAAGTAGTAGTGAGACCACATTTTACATAAAGGCAATCGATAGTAGTATTTTGATTGTTGTACTATATGTAGATGATCTAATCTTTATAGGAAATGATGATCCTTTCATTGTTGAGTTCAAAGAACCAATGAAAAAGTAATTTGAAATGGCAGACTTAGGTTTGTTAATGTACTTCCTTAGCCTAGAAGTACACCAAATGGATCATGGCATATTTATCTCTCAATCTAAATATGCCATAGAAATGATGAAAAGGTTAAAAATGTTGAACAACATGCTGGTGCCAACACCAATAGCCACAAGTTTGAAATTTAGTAAAAAAGATTGCAGCAATGAGGTGAATACATCTAGTCCTGAATGTATGCAACAAACTTGGTTCCCAGATTCATGGAGACACATAAGGATACACATTGGCAATTAGGTAAAAGAATCTTGAGATATATCAATGGAACGAAGAACTATGTCATCTTCTATATTGCATCAAGTGAATTTTAATTGGTTGGTTGTACATATAGAGATAGGGTAGGTAGAGTGGATCACAGGGAGAGCACATCATGATATGTGTTCTGCATGGGTTCAGGAGCCATTTCATGAGCATCCAAAAAAAACCCATAGTTTCTTTCTCCACAACTGAAGCAAAGTATATTGCAGCAAATGCATCTGCATGTCAGGGTATTTGGCTTAGATGAACACTATAGGACGTCAATGAGGAACAAGGAGATGGTACTATAATTTATTGTGACAATGTATCATCAATAGCCTTGATGAAGAATCCAATTTTCCATGGATGGATCAAGCATATTCAGATCTATTATCATTTTATAAGCGAGTTGGTAGAACATGAAGAAATTGAAGCTGGTAGAACATGAAGAAATTGAGTTTCAGTTTTGCAAGTCCGAGCAGGAACTCGCTGATGTTTTTATAAACACAATAACAAAAGAAAGCTTTGAGCATCTAAAAGACTGTTTACGTGTACTTGATAGCGGTAATTTGACTAAAGGGGAGTGTTGAAAATTTTGATCACACCGACCTTCTGCCACTGACAATACTCCTTTTTGCAGCGTATGGAAGACAATACCTTTTCTGTCACCAACAGTTTGCAATGACTTTAACAGTCATGAAGATGGCACGCATCGCCATACCCGAAATAAATGTGGTCTGATAGGTTAGCGTGGAAGACGTCAGTTTCTATAAGTTTTTTGTTTTTTGAATGTCCTCTATATAGCTGAGGCAGTTGTAATTTGTTTATGTAATTCGAATAGAAGGATAAGAAAGTGTTTTTCTTTCTTCTTGCCGTAGCTTCACACAGAAGTCTGAGGTTTTTTTTTGGTTGAATGTCATAGCATTCTCTGGGTATCTGAATTAGTTTAATGCTGTAGCATTTGGTTTTTAAGCTTATCCACCGCATCATTAAATTCAATTCAATTAATTATTAAAAAGGTCGCACGATACAACGTTTGGAGGAATGACTAGAAACCAGACCACCAGTGAGAACAAGCAATGACATGCGATCAAAGGGCGTGGCATAATTTTGCACAGATTTTCTAAACAAGAATGTTTAATAAGCCGTGTTGTTCTATGTTGTGGTTTGACACGAAGAATTGGAACAGATAGAGTGACAGAAAAGAAACCCATCCCTCTCCTTTGTATTTATTACCTTTTTATATAATTATTACCTTTTTATATAAGACTAGCATGATATATAAATCTTCTGCAGAGTACTTCTTTCTGATTCTTCTTTCTACCAGGTCTTAGCACTTCAGCATGATATAAGACTAGCATGCTATATAAATCTTCTGCAGAGTACTTCTTTCTGATTCTTCTTTTTACCAGGTCTTAGCGCTTCAGCACGAAGGGAGATCATGTATTGTGAGAAAAGTGTAAAACATGTAAGCTTGTCTGGATTCTTATAATAGATTGGTTGGCCACAAAGCTGTGTTAGTGAAAGTAAGCATATGTAATAACATCCATAAATGTTGGTAAAAGAAGGGTCAACACTTAAACTTGGCCACTAAACAATCCTTATTTCTTTATTTTATTTTCGCTTAAACTTGGCCCCAAAAAAATCCTTATTTCTTTATTGTATTTTCGGTATAATTTAAATTTGTACATTTTAATTTATTTTAAAGATGGCTCTAACTTCACAAGTCTGCATTTGGTCTACTAAACTTAAAAAGAGTCCCAATCAAAAACATATATGTTAATGCATTTAAATTATTTGTGACCTCTTACAATTGCATTGAGTTTGCATGTCTCATGGACAAACTCTTCGCTATGTAGGCCCGTAGTCATTCAAGTTTATCATTTTTCTTATGTCCTTTTACCTGTTGTTCGTTGTCTTGCACCTTAACCCTTCCCACGTAAAATTTGAATATAAGGCATTGCCAAATGAATAAAAGGCCTTATAGGCGCGTACTCATTCAGGGAATACAAATGGGTGATATTCCGTCATACTTTAAATATAAGGCCTTGCGAAATGAATGAAAAAGAGATATTTAGGTCATTTAGGAATTAAGTGTGTCAATACAAAGAGAACATATGTAACACGAAGGGTCAATCTTAGAATTAATTTTATTTATTTATATTATGTTTTCTTTTATAAATATAAATTAAAATATTTATCTATCTTTGTGTTTTTATCTAATTTTTTTATGTTAAAGTAGGGATACTAATATTTAATAGTTGCATTGATCACTTTTAATAAAAAAGAACGTTGAAAATATTTCTTTAGTTTTTTTACTTATATATCATAGAATTATATGAATATCTAATTTTTGTTGATGTTAAGCCATACTTAGACCGACGATGGACTAGTGCAAGAGGGACTAGTACCTTAGTGGTAGAGCACTCCAGTAGCGTATGGAAGGTCCTAAGTTTGAGTCCTAGCTGGTCTATGTCTGAACATGGTATCAGAGCTAGGCCCAGGCTAAGAGCCCCAAGCACACAAGAGGTGTAGCTTAAGGGGGGGTGTTGGTGTTAAGCCACACTCAGACCAAAGATGGACTGGTCCAAGAGGGACTAGTAGCTCAGTGGTAGAGCACTCCAACAACGTATGGAAGGTCCTAGGTTCAAGTCCTAGCTAGTCCATGTCTCAACAATTTTGAGCATGAAGAATACATAATTACAATGTGGTCCAGGTGGTTATATTGACTCCACTATTATTCTTTTAATTGAAATTATGCAAGTTAGGGAATAGAGAAGATACTTTCACACAACATATTTTGCGTTGCACATATATGAAGTGAAGGTTCAATCATGATTAGGAAAGTGTAAGACATGAAAATCAAAAGAAATAGATTGTGAAACCTTAAAAATAGAGGCTTAATGACATAGAGACATGATCGGCACCACAAAGACAACATCAACATGTTGGGCTTGATATGGTCAAACATGTGCAAAACATCCCTAGGTAACATTGTGGGACTTCATATTCTTAAGGATAAATTGAATATGGACGAGTTGCTGTTGAGAAGGCCAATAATTTCATCTGGAATATACAATTGGTTCAACAGACTATCAGGGAAAAATTGGAGAAAATTCAAGCAAAATACAAGACTAGGCATGATGAACATCAAATTGATCATCATTTTCAAGTTGGTGATCAAGTATCGATTTATATCAATAATAAAAGGCTTACAGATGAAGATAAAAATCTTAAACCAATTCAATATGGTCCATTTAAAATTTTAGAAAATATTTGTAATAATGTTTTTCAGTTATATTTACCACCATACATGTAGATTTATTCAATTGTGAATGTTGAAAATCTGAGGTTGGATGAGCCTTTCATGATTCTAGATTATGATGAAAGTGTTTATGTACCTTCTATGGAAGATTCTTTTCTAGAGTATCTAAATGAATTGTACAAATATACCATTCTTGATAGGAAAGTGAAGACTTCACAAAGAGGTGATGTTGAATATCTTCGTGTGGATCTAAGATGAAAACATCCAGAGAAGACTAAATGGATGGAAATCAGAAAGGTGAGCGAAAAATACCATCACCTCATTTCAAGATAAAATGACTCTTGGATGCCCAAGAACTCCTCAGTGGGAATGAGTAATCTAAGAGGATCCCTACTAAATTAATTCCAATCCAAAATATTTCTAAGTACATGTGTCATTTGGTCTCTTGGCATGAAGTTTGAGGTAGAAACGGTAAAAAATGAAAGGTATCAATTCTTCTCCAAACAATTCACACATTGCAAAGCTTGTCAAAAGATTAGTACAAATCATGTCTGGTCAAAGTTTTAGCTAAAAGTCAAAAAAATAGGCCAACATCAGTCAACGCTAATCAAACATGGTCAACAAGCAAGTGATATGGCAAATTGGTAAGTGGACCAATGATACTAGCCTTTATGTAGCACCCATCGAATTACCTTTTTTCATATTGATAAATCAAACACTTTTCATAACCCCACATGCTATATGAGTAATGTGGCATTTATGACCAAGTATCATTTACTTCTTTGCTTGATTTAAATCTCTTCATAATGCCTCCCACTGCCAATGTAAAATAAATGGATGAACCTATGTCATAGGCTTAGCAAAAACATGAACTTCGAATGTATCTTAGCAAAAAGATTAGCCTTGACCGCTAAACCATGGCAGGCAAACAAGTATAAAAGGGCATGAGGTGTCATTTGTTAATCATATATTGGAGCTTATGGAGTGTTTTTAGCTTCATATGATAGGAATTAAAGTTGGAAGAGCTAAAGTACATATATTTATGTGATCTTGGCTAAGAAGAGGATGTTGATGCATAGAGTTTTGAGGATTCATTTTGATGTACTTCGATATTGTAAGTTTTGCATTAAAATATTTAATGGATTAGTCATACTAGAACTGACCTGAGGATGTAGACAACTGACAAACCCCATAAACAAACTTGTACTGTTATTCTCTATTACTTTTCTTCAGTTTTTCATGTTTATAAGCAAAAATCTATTCAACTATAAATAATTAAAAATCCATTTTTAAAAACCGTTATTTATCAAATTATTAATATCATTATTTGATAATGTTACCCTATTATTTGCAATGAAGCAATAGTTGTGTCTATTAAATTGGAGGTCTCACAAGTGACATGCTGTTTATTTTTGTCTGTGGTGGGATTTTTTCAGTGCAGCGATGGTTTTTCCATGTTTTACGAAACTATTTCGCGTGTATACATGGAATAAATAAACATTTAATTTTTCCCCTTTTCTTCTTTTGTGTTTCTTATCTGAGTAAGATTTAAATATATAAATATACCTTCAACAGCCATTTTTTATAATTTAGTGACAATTTATTATATTTATTTATATAGATATATTTATATATTTTTATTTATTTATTTATTTGTTAATATTAATATTATCTTCTCTTCTCGGATGAATTTCTAAAGAATTTACCAGAGAAAGAAGTATATTGTGAAATTGCTGCAAAGCATGTATTTAGTTACCAAAGCATCGTAACACCCTAAGTAAACAAAAAAATTATTGTTTGATTAACCAATAGTTACAAAAAGAAATACTCCAATTTCTATCCAGCCGGAATGTTAACTACAATTATGGGGATAAGTCAGTATCTGCACCTTTACGAGATCCACAGCAAGAAAGACCGCCAGCAATTTCTGTCGTGATTGCCGTCATATGCTGCCTATCATCTATTTGTCTCTTCTCTCCTGTAAGTAAATCGTCTGGTTTGGTCTCCATAGAATGAATAACACCACCTCCAGGAACTACACCGATCATTTATTTGTCCCTTTTCTCCTGTAACACGACAGATCTGAAATCATCGCCAATGCATTTTTGGTAGGCTAAAAACTATTGTTTATCACACTTCCGATATACCCCATAGTCGAACTTGACCCTCCAATCCGGCAGATAATTGTTTTGTTTGCATTGACCCCGGTCACTCCACTTCGGCGACTTAAAAGACTTTTACACGCATCACCTTGTCTTTTATTTCTTGACCGTCAGAGTAATTTTTACACAAACGCTATACTACAATTCGATTAAAGCGGGATGTAGATTGATGTTGATATATACTTAGTTTTTCTTCTTGTTTCGCTTCCCCTAGTATTTCAATGCAATTCTACTTTCTATGCATGGTCAAGTCTTTCAAATGTTGCGGCCATTGCTTACAGTTTTGTTGTCAATGAAACGTTAGAAACACTCAAAAGTCATAGCAATTATAATGGTAAAAATATCTTCTTTATTTTAAGGGTTAGAAGCTTTAGGTTGAAAGAGAATATTATTGTTAGAGTATTTGGATTTTAAGATAAAAGTCAATGGTAATTTCTGTTAAATATATACCACTTTAATTCTGTACAACATTATTAAAGTTGAGGAATGTTATCTGTTATTTGTGAGACCTTCAAGAATATCTTACACAACATTATTTAACATAGCACAAGCATAATACAAAGATTCTTCTTGAGGAATAACCAAAGTACTCTTACACTAAATTTTCGTATAAATATTTGATAATTTTAATCCAAAATAATAAAAAGATAATTTACTTGAAAATGTAATATGAGCTTTATAAAATACATTCATATCATACATAGAAAAATTTAAGTTTCTATTTCTTCTATTCAAAATAATAAAAATTTAAAAAAATATATCAATAAATCTATTCCCATCAAGTATAAAAGCATATCTAAAACATCAATTACAAAATATAAATAAGAGAAATATTTTTTTCCCTATCACATCCAACCCCTAAAATTGCTAAGAATAAAACTTTTACATTGTCATGCAATTAATAAATAACAACTAAAATTCCCATTTCACTAAATCCATTTCCTCTTATCTATCATTCTTAACCTGCACTCTTTTATTTCACAAAAGATGAAATCAAAATACAACTGACAATAATATTATTGAGTTTAAAGAGCCAATATACAAGAGATGTGAGCCTTCTTCATCTTTATACTGCCTAACTAATGTTTCTTTAAGAGGGTGTGATCACATAGAATATATTGTTTATTGTAAATCACCAAAAATAATTTTTCTTCGGATGGAATCATCTTAATTTGAAGGAAAGGACATTTTTCCATGAAACTCAAACTCTAACATATTTAAATTTATAGCTCAACGCCACATGAATTAATATTTCAATAATATTATTTATTTAACAAATTGATATATCATATCAAGGGCACATATATTTCCCTTTAAATCATATATGATAAACAATTTTTTTAAGTTTCAAAGACCGATAAGATGGAAGTCCACTTTTTAAATTTAAAAATAGAAATATTTTAATAATAATGTTTAGAGTATATAATTAAGATGTAGGGTTCAATACATGTTTATAATAAAACATATCCAAATAAATTTATATTAATATCTCAGCTCATAATAATATTAAAAAATGGTAGTCTTTAACGAATGACACTTTTTTTTATTGATTCATATTTCCTTTTGACTGTGCTCCATTCTACCTGAAATAATCAACATAAATACCACGAATCAGAATTAACTAGCATGCCAGCCCCTAATGTAATCGTCAATTTTGAACTGGGATGTTGAGTACATCTATCAATGTATATCCATGATTCAATAGACTTATCTCATATATGTTTTTTTACATTTATACTACGTAATTCAAGAATCAGTAATTCAATACGCTTGAGTTTTTTAAGATAGTTAAACATTTACAGCTACCATCATATGTAAAGGAAGTTATGAAAACGTTTATTCTTCATCAATAGAGATTCTTAAATCTTGTTTATTTTCCTTTACCTGATGATTATAACATAAAGGAAAGCCAATATTATTGATTTATCTTTCTGTAATGAATTATTTTCCAAAAAACATTATGTGGTTAACATGTGGAAAATAATTCGAAAAACTATAAATAGTACTTACAATATACTTTTAAGAATCTCTCTCACACACAATCACATGAGAAACAATAACAAAGCCCTAAGCAAAAAATATATAAAGAAGAAACCTTTGACATAACCTCTATTTACTCATATTCTATTGAACATATGGATTAATTTTATAAATCTATTTCATGTATAAGTTTTCAAAACATGCATTAATCCAATATCTATTTATATTGATATATCAACCTAGATTAAGATGTAAGCTATATATAACATCACATGTTTCATTAATGTTTTGATTAACGAGGTAGTTTTAATGGGAAAGAAATATATATGTGCTAGAACCTTTAAGCAAATATAATATAAAGCTCAATGAAAGTTATTATGTTAAATATTCTATCTATTTATATGAAATTAAAAGTTTCATTTCTTTTCACAAAAGATTATTTTTGAAAAGAATACTTCACTTTTATACCGTCTACTTGTTTTAAAGTTTTTATATTTTATAAGTGAATATTTATCCTCTTAAATCTATAATTATGTTATATAGTTATTTTATACCATATATATCAGTGTTAATATATTAATATGATTTAATTAGATGAAAAAATATTAAATTTAAAGAAAAAAGTAGTTCCCAACAAACACAATTGAAATAGAACTGAAATGAAAAATGTGACATTTTTATAAGAATGAAAAAGATGGCCTTATCAATAAATCATTTTATTATAAAGATTATTCATGTTGTTAAAAATCTATCTAACTTGTAGTTGATAAAATAATATTATAAAGTTTATGTCTCAAGAACATTATATATTTTTATTCAAGTGATAGGAGTCACTAACTGTGAAAACATCTCACTCAATTAATTATCCCACTAACTTATTTATATTGAAATCTAAAAATTAATATCTTTATAAGCCAAGGGAGTTTGTATTGTTAGATAAGTAATGAATATAAATAATTTTATCATCTTTACATTATCGTGTCCTTAATTTTTTTTCTTGCCCAACACTTCTTCTATCTTTATTATAAATTATGATTACAACTCCCATTGAGACACTCTTGACATTGGTTGATGTTAACATCATTTATTTGTTTATTTACTTTCTTCTACTATCCTAAGGAATATATTACTTGCTAAACATCTAGCATTCCAACCATTTGGCACCAACTAATAATAAATAGTACATTATTTATGATTTATAGTAGAAAACAAATGAGATTACGTATTATGCATGTATTGACTAATATTAATTAGAGATTGTCTATAATTTCCTTTTTTTCAATGTATATTTGAAAGATACAAAACAGTTATATTTCTCAATGCAAATTTACAATTTGAAAGATA
The DNA here is from genome assembly GCA_037957365.1 of Torreya grandis. NCBI lineage: Eukaryota > Viridiplantae > Streptophyta > Pinopsida > Cupressales > Taxaceae > Torreya > Torreya grandis. The sequence goes on from JARHVA010001147.1 coordinate 1,759,572, forward strand.
CGTGGCATCATTTGCATGAATAATGGCAAAGCACATGTAATTGTAATTTCTAGACTATATTAGGATAGACTGTTAAACCTACATTTTCTTAGAGAATGTGAGAGGAGAGACTGTTCGATGGTATTTTGTTAACATTTACTATAGATGTAGTTATAGGGATGATAAATTAAACATTATTTTTATTAACTCTTCTTTTGAGTAGTTGAGCTGCTATTTTTTTAGAGACACTAGAAACATAATACAATTTCATTGGATGAGATAAATGGGATTAATCATTGTTTCTGGGTAACCAGTAGAAATATTAAACTATTCAAACCGTACTGTGTACATTGTAAATTGAATTTGATTTTTCACTAGAATCCTTGGTTTATTGGTTGTCCATAGTATGTAGGTCAAAATAATACTCTTCGATGAAAAGAATGGTACTAGCAGGTACTAATAAAAGTTGTGTTTCTATAAAGATGGTAAGGACAACTTTAACATTAATTTTTTTGGTAAGATAACTACTATCGTTATGACAAATATATTAGGTCTAATTCATAGAAGTTATGTCATTAATTTTGGCTCCTAATATTCTCTTAATTACTACGTATTTACTCAAAGGATCCCTCTTGAATTATTTTAATTACTATGGATTTTATGTGGATGATGAGCCTTAGTAGGTGGCAACATAGACTACATAATTTCGGATTCAAATATAGTCAAAATATCCCTTCTTGAATTCTAGTAATTACTACATATTTTATGATGATGAGCCTTAGTAGGTGTCTAACACGGACTATATAATATGAATAGTTCATTTATCCTTACATAAATGTATATGTTATGTTGTAATTTTGAGAAAGTTTCATTACCATGCCCATTATTTTGTGAAAATGAAGAAAGGGTTAGATTTTATGTTATGTTAGGATGATAACTCAAGTAACATTTTATACATAACATGTGGTTTATATATTTCACTATTAACTTTTATTTTGATAATTGGTTTTATCTATTCATGATTTGTAAATTATATATTAAATTTGTGACCATAATTTGTTAATACTTGTAATATATTAGTTTATGTATTGTTCCTTTTACTCCCTAGAAATTATATATTTTAAAATTATGTATGTTCATGGTACATATAAAAAATAGCATTATCTGTAATATCTATATTGAAACACATATTATTTCTTTTATCAACAGCGTAAATAATTTTCCCCTTTATATGCATTCACAAGAATGAATTCCTTTGAATCATCTATGTACTCCCTTGGACCAAAAAATGGGAAATTAAAAAAAATACAAACAATCATGAATTTTCATGTGAATTGTATTTGTATTATCATAATAATCAGCATGAGAATTATCATCAACATATTTTATAGGTATGAGATTTGGATCCTCTAAATTTATTAATAAAGGCAATTCCTTCACATGCTCATCTAGGTACACCTTTTTAGGTGAAAGTAGTACATTGGAAGAATTTATAGATGTTGGATGTGGTATATATATATTAACCAACCTCATATGTATGAATTTGATTTATTAGTATAATATTTTTTTTGGCATTATGGTAAAGTGAGGTGATTTTAACTTTGACCGATTTTGAGTTATAGATATTGTAATCTTGTAATATTTAAATACTTGATTATCAACAATGCATGGATATAGGTATACATAATGTAATAATTTAAAAAATTTATCTAAATTATAACACAAAATTTCTATTTAATTTATCCATGGTCAACCCAATACTAAATTATACTACAAATAATAAGACAAGACTTGAAACTGAGTATATAATACTTTATGAAACATCCTAATATTTAAATTGATAGAACCCAAAAAATGAAGAGGAACATCATAAAAACCTTTTATATTATTATGTATTTTGAAGAGAATACATATCAATACCATTTTTTTAAGAATATGAGATTTAAAATATTCAAACCTGAACCATTATCTATAAACACTAATTTTATTTTTGTAAATTTGATTTGAACTTGTATAAACCAATCAAGATTATTATCAATAGTATAATTAGTATGGAATAAATAATTTCAAAAATATATAACATTATTAATATGATTAAAACTATTTACAAAATATACCTCTATATCACTAGGCACAAGTGTCTTATTCAATTTGTAATTAAAATCTCTTTTAAAATTATAGTACTTTTTAATTAATTATAACAAGGAAATCTATATTAGTGTATTTGTCAAGTGATTAATAATATCATAACATTTAGATTAGTTAAAGTGTGCCATTGGATGTGGTTTTTGATAGGGTTAGATTATTTGTGTCTATTCCTCTTACCTTCCCTTCTGAGGCATCTGACCTCATCTAGTGTCAATGACTTGGACCACATGATATAATACATAAGCCTAGGATGAATGGAAGAGGTAGGATATGATCTAAGATATTTGTAAGGTATAGGATAAGAAGAAACAAATGAAACCATCTGACCCATTTGACATTAGCCATAATAGGGAATAATTCAAACTGAGCCATGTAACAATAAACAACATGTAATTGTTCATTATTACTCTTATTATGGAATTGTGATCAAATCCATCTATTATTTATTGGTCCAATGTTTTTTGTGTCATTTACATGTCATTTACTTCTTGTGTGAAAAATATTTTTTTTATAGTAAGACCACACATGCATATATATATATATATATATATATATATATATATATATATATGCATGTGTGGTCTTACTATAAACAAAATATTTTTCACACAAGAAGTAAATGACATGTAAATGACACAAAAAACATTGGACCAATAAATAATAGATGGATTCGATCACTATTATCATGATTATTATGAAAAAAAAAAATCAAACCCAAAAATAAGTGATAAAATTATATAAGGAGATCCATAAGACAAACTAGGGTTTTGTAATATTTAAAAATAAGTGGCTTCACAAATTTGTTTTATCAAAAATTTAGATTAGATAATAAACCTAATCTAATTTAGGAAAATTATTGTGTAAATTTAGAGTGTATAATATATGAAATAAATCAAACAAACTAATTTGAATTTTCAAAATATATAAATGTGCCAAAAGGGTATAACACCAAATCGAAATAAGTTATCTAAAAATTAGACGTGCATGAATGTGACAATGAATTTAAAACTAACTATATAGATGTATTAAGTGGATATGAATTAGGAGCATGGATTCTAATCTACATAGGGAAAAGATGTGATATTTAGACAATGATGAACTACATTTGTGTTTTGAGGGTTCACTGATGTCCAATAAGATTTTTCCCCTCTATGTGAAATATGATAGGTGTACCTTTACCTATAATTTTTGTGTCACTGTGCATAAGATTTTTATATGCTAAAAAATACATTGTGGATCTAATTCCTTAATTGTAACCTTACTTTAATAGATCACGCATAATAAAAAAAATAAATGGTAAAATGAGTTTATAGTTGTCAAAGTTGTGATTGACCTTAACACACTCTATGTTGAGTGTTGCCTACACACCAAGAACATGAAGATGGATCAAACTCTATGTAGTTCTCCCATGCTATAATGGTTTATGTGAAATAACAGTGTAATACTATGTGTTGGTGTAATTATTTGTTTTAATAATGGATTGTAACCTTGTAGGTGTACTCAAACTTAGATCTGGGTCACTTGGGCTATGTGAACTCAGAATTGGGAGGAATATGTGCTTTCCTCTCAATGTGTAGTCAAAATAGTTTAGGTATTTGAAATATAGAATCCTCTTTCCAAATAGTGAAAAAATGAATGGAAATTATTTCATAGTGGTATTTTGAAAAATTCACTGGATGGTAGATGTGAAACATGCATAACTATATAAAAAATATTTTAATATATTTATTTGCACTTGGAAACCCTCTTTATCTAGTAATGAAATTACTAGTTTAAAGGAAAGAAATGTGTAATTGGGTATGTGAATCACACTTCGTATTTTTTTAATCCCAACTTGAGTGTTTTTTTTATGACTAACATGTAACCAAGATCATGCTACAATAGATCAAAAACTTATGAAATGTTATAGTGATATAATTTTAAATGATTCAAAGGAAAAAAAAGTAAGCTTAAGAGAACACTTATGTGTCAATTCAAAAAAAATTCCTCTTGGAAACACGATTTGAAAGGATAACTCATTTTGAAACATTAAAACTAAGATTAACATAATTCTAAACATGCAAGTCCATGTATATATAAATATTGTAGAACAACATGCCACCAATATTGGTGTAAAGGTGAGTTAAAACATGACCATTGATATTATTTCATCTCAATTTTATAACCCAAATATGTGCATAACTTAGTTAGTGTCAGTGATTTACTCAACTCACACTATATATTTGGTGAGGGTTGATGATTTAATCAAATCCAACCTATAATTATAGTTAATTTAGATGATTCCATAAAATCTAAATTTTTTATTTGTTAAGATTTAGTGATTTATTAAACACATGTTTATAAAGTTGAACCAACTATTGTAGTATATTAGCTCGATAACATTCAAGAATAGTCCATCTTAGGTATGATAACAATCCACAATAGTATATAAAATATCAAAAAAGATTTGATTTTATATTTTTAGGTTCCCCTTGCAGGGTATATGCACCTCATATACATCTCAAGCTAATATTTGGTTATAATAATAGTACCAATTTAAATAATGTTGCCACAAATGTGCATCTAGATCATATAAATATGAAATCACATTATTTTTTAAAAAATTATAATTGTGGAGGATAGGTTTCAATGACATGCCCCCATTGAAATTGGAGAATCTAAGAAATGTTACAAATGTGGAGAACATGTTTCTATAACATGCCTATAATGAAATCTAAAAATCTAAAAATATGTAAGTCACGCCTCTATGGCATGCTCCCACCAATATTTCCCCCACCCTATTTTTAGGTGAGGTGAAATCTAATTTAGTTGTTACCTTACCTCAAAAGGATAAGACAACTTTATAATATATGTATGGATCATATACCATATAGGAAAAAACATGTCTAGGTAGATATAGCATTGAATAATGCAATATGTGATCACATCAGGTCTTAATATGCATGATATAAAACACGTAAAAGTTTAGAGAGTAACTGTACAAGATCAAAAAATTATCAAACACACACATAAGAGCACTCAAATAAAAATAAAAATAAAAATAAAATGATCCAGTGAGACTTCAGACAAGGGTCATGTTCAAATTTCACACAATTTAAGGAACATAACTTAGTAAAATTTCCAAAAATCATAATATGACATAGTCAAATGTACAAATAGTAAAAAAAAGGCATTGAGGGCCATAATCAAAGGAGCATATTCTAATGTTGAAATATGCAAGATAATGAAATCTAGTAGAAATCAAGACAAGACACCCAAGGAAGTGTAAAAAGGAAAGAATGAAAAAAAACCAACCAACATGAACATAACATGGTAGTTATTAAAAATATTTCTTATCAAAAAACATTAATTACATAGCATATCAAGTACACTGTGAAAATACATGAACATGGATATAAGCATGTGGAAGTATAGAATCTCAAACATGATAATGGAAATTGATCATATAATAATGGAAGTAAATGCCCCAAATGTACTTATGACGTGAGTAGAGGGAAGGCCAAACATTTGTAGCTACATATATCATGTATCTAGGTATACCTATATCACACTCAAATAAAGTAGGAAACATATGTGTATATATGAAAAATAATCATATGGTATGTACTAACATGGACCAATAATTATAATTATAAAAAATATTAAAACTATAAACATGCTAAATATATTGGGTATTTTCGGTATTTTTTTAAGGTTTTTATATTTTCATGAGCGTTTGATTTTTTATATAATTTTTTTGTGATATTTTGAAAAAAAATTTATACACTATGATCCCATATAAGGGATGATAATATGTATTTTAATGATTATAATATGGTTTATCAAACTAGTGGTATTATCGAGGAGCATGCATATGTGTAATATATGCAATTGTAGGATTTGTGATGATATTAATATTTATCATATGACTCTATTGTCATTAAGAGGTAATTTTATTAGATTTTGAGAGATAATATGTATCTTTGATTACTTTTTTATATTTTACTTTTAGTCTCTATACATTCCCATGATCTATATCATGTATTTTAGGACTTGATGTGATCACATAATACATGCTTAAATGTTATATCTACCTAGACATGTTATTCCTATATGTTACATGATTTATACACTAATTATAGAGATATTTTATCCTTTTAAGGTAAGGTAACTACTGTATTCTATTTCCATCACCTAATAATTGGAGTGTCATATCATTAGAGGTATGTCATAGAGGCATGACTTCCACATTTTCAAATTTGTAGTATACAATGGGAGCATGTTATATAAATATGTTCTCCATATTTACACCAATTCTTAAATTCTCCAAATTTAGCTGCAACATGTCATATAAACATGTTCTCCACACTTGCAATAATTTTATAATTCTCTAGATTTCATATTTATATGATTTAGATACATATTTATGAAAACATTTTATACATTAGTACTAAAATTATACATAGATTTTAGATTGAGACATATACAAGGTCTATATTCCATGAAAGGGTCACCTAAATATTATAAAATAAAATTAGTTTACATATTTCAAATACTATCATAAACTATTATCATACCTAGGATGGACTATTATCGATTATTATCAAGCTAGTCTACTATAGTAGTTGGTTCACCTTTGGAAGCTTAAGTTGATCAAATATGTTAATATTACCAATTTTATAAGTTATATTTCATTAAATTATCTTACTAAATTAGACATACATGTTGGATTTGATTAAATCATCCTCCGTCAATAGATATATAGTGTGAGTTGAGTAAATTGATCCCACTCATTAGGTTATGCACATATTTGGGTTACATCCCAGTTGTACACCTCATACATTCAACCTACCAAACTTGAGACAAATGGCAACTGATGATGGAAAACTTGCTAATATGTAATTATAGTTGGGGGAGGGTTTGGCATCACAAGATCAGACTAAATGTATAAAATGATAGAGAGGCACCTATAGAACCTATGGTTGTCTCCCTAGTACTTTTGGTTATCCTTGAACCAAAGTGAGATAACTTATCATGTATCTTGATCACATCGAGGGATTTTACACTTCAATCTCTATGGGAATTATTGGTAAAATGGAATACAAATCTGACCAAAACATAACCAATCTTGTTCACTCCACCAAAGAAGGGTTGTCACATGGAATGATAAAATGTTCTAGGACAAATACAAGATACCAAAGATATATATGAATATGTGATTGAAACCTTCATCCAAAAAGAATATTCAACAACACGAGGGCTGAATAAGAGATTAAAATACATGGATTTAAAGCACAAAATGCTAACACATGTTATGTATATAGTATTTATGCATCTACAGGCAAATAACACTTTAGATATGCAAAGGGTGTGTTATATGTATGGCAGGATAGGGTAGTACAAGTTTATAGTTATAAAAAAGAGGACGGTGGTGTGACAGAGGTATTTAATTAGAGGGATTCTTTCAATCATTCATGACATCATCTGTTACAAAGATGTAGACAACTCAAATGCAAGGTAATGGAACTACGAGGAGGGATTCACCTTTTCCTAGTGAATCCATAAACCTAGTATGTCCTAACAAGTTATTGAATAACATAATCTAAAATAAAATACAAAAAGGGATTTATAATCTAAAACTAAACCCAAGATGACAACTAGTAATAAGTATAGAATAAAATATCCTATCAAGAACATTTACAAGATATATCACTACACGTCATCAACAAAAAATGGCAGATAACCACATTCATTTTCATTAATCTTGGAACAAAAATTTTACATACAACAATGTTTTGAAATGCTGCCATGGGGACAAACATGGTGGATTTGCTCCATGATGGGTACGGGATTCATATATAGATGCTCTCAGAGCTTGATAATGGTTGTATAGCTACAACCACCTTAGCAAGAGAAATGAAACACACACAATAGTGATCCCAACATGTGAATATCCTATACTAAGAAAAACATAGAATAATCGTATGACCAACACAATGGCTGACAAAACCTCAAGAATAGATGAGAAGCCCTATATTTATACTTTTTTACCCTTTTCAAATCTAAGAATGAGGGTTACAATTTGCAAAAGTATAAAACACCACTTAAATTTATTCTAAGATGCTCCTAGATAGAAAAAAATACATTGGAATGCCTAGAATCTTCATGTATTTGCAAAGAAAAATATCCCTCTAGTTGCATCTACAAGAAATGTTAGATATTTGCAACAAACTTCTTGATTTCTTGGCTGGTGTTGCTTCCAAATGATGGAAGAAGAATATTCATATGAGGATCCGAACAAACCACTTGTATTTTATGTGACAAACTAGAGATATCCTTTGAGAAATCATTACAATAGTTAAAACTCCCTAGACAACTGCCATTCCTTTTATGCACTCCCTTCAACAACTTGTTCTTATAGTGATTTCCTAGGAATATTCTAGATCTAAGACTGTTTGAGTAATCTTTCTTTGGAGTGGCCCACCTAGATCTTTAAAACTTGTAATATCCTTCTATGGAGGAACATGGAAAAGAAAAACAAATGAGAATAAAATAACTTAGGTTTATTTCACATTTTTAGTTTTTTGGTTCCAAACTTGCATTTTCACATTTTATACTTTGTACTTTTACTTTCTTCAATCTTTACATTTTATTTTTAACAAATCTACTCTTTTTGTCGTATCTTCCATATTTATTTTTAATGCGTAAATGAATTATTTTCACTTTTCACCTTTTGGGGGAATCCTGGTCCTTTTATTCAAATTTTCACCAAGTGTAGTTTACACTAAGTGCAATTTCCACCTAGTGCAAATTGTACCAAGTACAAATTTGCACCAAATATAATTTGCACCAAGTGCAAATTTTCACCAACTAAAATTCACACCAAATGAAAATTTTCACGAAGTTCAATTTGAAGCAAGTGTAAATTTTCACCAAGTGCAATTTGTATGGTGCTTTTCCTACTCACATCTCCGTTTGCATCTTGCAGGATCTAAAGATGGGAATGCACTTTGTACATTACATGTTGTGTTGGTTCAAAATGCAAGTCAATCTCCCATCTCCACCAATCTTCTATTTTCTTCCCTTCTATGAAATGTGGACCCATAGGAACACTTCAAACATTGCAGCTTGAGTTCGTGCAAAGTACACATTAACCTCCCATTTCTGCCACACTGGTCTTCATAAATTATTTGTAGAATCTAATGATTTTAAAGCATTTTTCATGGTGCATTTGGTGTAATTTTACATTTCTCACTGAGTTTTTCCTAGGAGTTTGTGGTCTCTTATGCAACTTTTTTTGGAAACCTACAATTTTTTTGTATTTTTCAATTTTTACTAATTTCCATTCTAGCTACATGATTCTGTAAAACACCCTTCTTTTGTAGACATGAACTAAATGAACCACATATGAGGATCACCAAATATTTATTTCTACAAAATTTAAGAAGTATTTATGTGTCTCATAACACCTATCTAATGTAATATTGAAAAGATGGTGTACAAGTTTCAACAAGCACATAAATGAACCTGATGCTATTTTAGGAGAGAGAATAACCCCAATTTCATGTGAAAAGTTGTATTGGGCATTAATTAGACCAACGAGTATGATAATAATTGTGAGATTTTCCAAGATTATCTCATAACACTCCATCAGGGGGCATATCCAAGGGAATACCTTTGAATGATGAATGTGGGTGGATACTATTACCATCATCTTTATAATTTGGGTTGTGTTTAACACCTTTAGATGGCCATGGGCTATGTATGATAGTTTTATGGACTGTATCTTATATGTGGATTTCTTAAGATTGTCTGATAAAGGAGTAGTACAATAAGTGATACCCTTTTCTTCCAATAACGGATACATCATCCATCCTTTTAATCATATTGGCCAATTTATATAAACCACATACTATAATATATAAAGGTCTCTTAAAGGCTTTATGATATTTAGATAAAACCTATACAAGTGGTAAACCTCCTCCATATAAATTATGAAAGGCATCATATTCCTTACAGTTTTAGAAAGTCTCACGAATCTTTGAAGGATCTTCATCAAATTTATTTCTTATACCTATGAAGTTGCCATACCCTAATTTTGCTAATGGAATTTTTGCAACTATAATAATGGTGAGCATCAATATCTCATTGGGCATCAATCAATGAGCTCCATGGTAGCTTCCTGAATAGAAATAATAAAACCAAGGAAAATATCCTTTTAACTATATATTTAACACATTTCTCACTTAATACTGCAGGATCTACATTAATAATTGCATTAACTACTCATAATGCTTTGGCTTGGTGGGTTGGTGAATTTTATTTCAAGCTATTGATATATTATATGGATGGTATATGCTTTTCATGGTAGCCAACTAGATATTCGTACATTGTCCCATTGATTTTCCCTCTTGCATGTCATATGCCTGTGTTGTAGGATACAGAGATGGAGGTGCACATTGCACTTTGCAAAATGTACTGGTGAAAAATGCAATTGACCTCATGGATTTTTCCATTCACCATTTTTATATCATTGAGTAGGATTACCATACCTTTGTGAATCTCTAACTTATTCTTGTTCATTCATTTAATTCCTATACTACACAAAATTTGGTAGAGGTACACATTGCACTTTGCATAATGCATTGGTGCAAAGTGCACATAAACTCTGACTTCTACCATTTTGATTTTTTAATCCATGTATTTTACACAAATATTTTCATGTTGTGCCTTGTGAAGTCAATGATTTGACACCTGCTGAACCAATCCTCTAACTACGTGATCAAGAAACACTGTGGCTCTTTGCACCTTGTACTTCATGTTGGTGCAAAGTGCATGGAAAACTCCCATGTTTACCATTTACTTGTTTGTTTTCCTTTTTTTATATTTCATCCACTATTTTTCACACACCAACATGATTTTCATAACATGGATCCACAGTGGAACTCCACATGTAATTTTGTACCCTAGAGGTCAAATATGTAGTTAGTGCCTTCTATCCCCACTAAATATTCTTTTCACCCTATGTGGAAAATTATAATGGTTTAGACATTTCAAGCCTACTTGGTCATTATTATTTCATATCATGATGCTTGCATTTGGATTTTCCTTGGTGCCATATGTGGCCGAAAGACTTTTACATGGGCTTCTCACCTTCCTAGACTGCATGCATTTTAGGGTACCAAGAAGATGATTGAGATGAAAAAGGGCTAACGGCCATGTTTAAAATCAAATTTACACTAATATTGGGGTATTTTTTCCTCGAATCTCCTTATGTACATGTAATTCTAAGTTTAGAATTGCCCTAATATTAGTTTCAATGCTTCATAATGAGGCATCTTTTCAAATCAAATTACCAAAAGATAAGACGGTTGAATCAACACACGTGTATTCCTAATTTTGATATTTTTAATTTCAAATAATATGAATTTTAGATTTCATACATTAATTATATATGTTAACATACTATTGGTTATAGGTCAGTCACCATCACATCACTTTAGGTGGGACCATGCAAAGACAAGGTGTGTTGTACACACTTAGGTACATATTTATTTCATTTAAATAGATAATTTTATTATTATATTAATGGTGGGAAAATTTAATAATTAAAATATGATTTATATAGCACTATATTCTTATATACTTGGAAAATATCTATCTTGGTTTTACCTTTTAATTCAAGACCTTATTGTAGCCATATGTCTTACATTTGCTATGTCTTTGTGCATAATTAATTATCTCTTAGTCCTAATATTATTAGTTTGATGGCATACAAATTATATCCATTAAAATATGATCAAAACTATATTTCACCCTTCACACACAATTTTGGATTTGTACATGTTTTCTGTCTCCCTAAACACTTGCATCCTATATGGACACATACATCGAAGAAACTTCCCATTTTATTTAAAAGCGTACATTTCACAAAGATCATACAATTTTCAAAAATAACATATCCAAAAGTTTGACCAAGGTAATATAATGTGATAAATATCCAAAAAGGTAGGGTATATATAAAAAGTAAACCCTCATTCATTTCTAGCCTAGAAATCACATAAAACTCACAAAGACATATGCTAAGAAGCATTCAATAAAGTATTCAAGTGAGAAAATATGACCTATTTATACCTATATACATATAATTCAAAAGATAAATATTTATAAATGTTTGAATAATTCAAAGAGTAGCACAGGATCCATATTTTACATGTTACAAATTCCATCATTGCTTATATTTTCTTATCAAACATTGTACCCTTGTGCACAAATAATACAACACATAAGGGATAATAACATTAGATTGAGGCCCTCTTCAAATTAGTGGTTATGTAAGTAAATCCCATTAATAGAGGGGTCTTTGGGTCCATCTCCACACTATAATCCCACTAACTGATTTTCCCCATTATCTCTACAAAGGTGAAGAGCTAGGGTTTAATCATTTGATAAAGAGTGATAACCCATGCACATGATTTGGTAATATCAAAAGGAAAATGATAGAAAACACTAAAGGCTCTAATTCAACACATCCAATTCTACTAAATATTATGCCTAAGAGACTTTTGGTAGAGTTAGATACATGCATCGATACAACTACTAATATTTGATGTAAGTATTTAAAGCCACATAAAAAGAATTCACATAATTAGATGAATATTGTTGGATTACCATCCAGTCCACTTCTAAAATGTTCCTTCTCAAACATGCATGCACAAATTAAGTAAACTAGGTATCATTGTTTTTAATTTATTACAATACATATCAATAGATTTACTTCAATATTTTTAACAATATTATCTATATAAATTGAGCATATTTTTTGTTTAAGTTTTATATTAATTGATCTACTATAGAGTTAGTCTATGACCCTTTTTCCCTAGAATAATGTATATTATTAACCTTAGATATACTAAGGTTTACCAAATATTTAACCGTATTTTAAATTATTGGGGGGATATAGGGTGAATAATATATATTAGTCTCGGGGAAAAGGGTTTTAAAACTAGATATATAACAAGACATTTAATGGAAAAGTCAGATAAAAATATTTTTAATTTATTCAAATATGATTTCTAATAATAGTAAAATATAGCTATTGATAGTTATTGAATTAAATTCAAAAACAATTATAACCAATTGGTTTAGTGTGAACATTCAAGTTTTCACATCAACATGTTAGATGTGGATTAGATGATGATCTGAGAGTTATGTTTTGGAAATATCCTTTTTGTAGCCTTAGTTGTTTGCACCATATCAAGACAATTACATTGACGTAGATGTCTATGTTGGTCATAGGTGTCCAATAAAAAATATTGACTAGATATAGAATTGAAAATGTGCATCCTACTAGATGTTTTATGACCTTATTCTAATGTCTTTAGTTTATATGTAGAAGTTATCACTCTTTGTCAAACATTCAAACCCTAGCTATTCACCTTTGGAGTGATTTTGAGAAAAAAATATTAGTGTGATCATTATTTCAAGATGAACCAAAAGATCCTTCTATCAATGTTTGTTTCCTATATATCAACTATACCAAAGAGGGCCTCAAACTTATTGAGTTCTCTCTTATGTGTCGGATTGTGTGTTTGTAAGGGTGCAATGTGTGATAAGCAAAGACATTTAATGTCCTAGCTTGTAACTTCTAAAATATGCCTTTTGGCCTACTATTTGAAATCTTTATACCTATATAAATATTAATCCCATGAATGACATGGAAATATGGATAAATAGATCATATTTTTTCACCTTAATTCTTGATTGAGTGTTTCATGGTATATTTCTTTGTGAGTTTTATGTGATTGCTAGTTAAGAAATGGATGAGGGTTTATGTTGTATATATACCAATTCATTTTGTAAATATATCTCATTAAATCAACTAGGTTGATATTATGGATGATTTATTTGAAAACTTTTATGACTTTTGGGCACTAGACACTTTGCAACAAAATGGAAAACTATATTGATGCATGTATCTATTTGGGACATAAGTGTCTAGGGAGATATAAAATAGGTACAAGTCTAAAACATGTAGTGTAGAATTAACATAAGGTTTAAATTATTTTTTTAATGCATATAAAGCATAGCTAAAGGGTAGTACTAGAGATAAGAAACTAATCACAAAGAGATAGTGAACATGAGATTTTTTGTAGTGGCAAGGTTTAGAACTAAAATTTATAGACATGATATATGTTTGATAAGTATACAATACTCATGTATTATTTATATAATATTTTATTATATACATTACTAATTCACTAAAGACTCTCAAAAAATGGATACAAAACATAAATATAGTTTAATTTAACATTTAACTTATCAAAATATTTTTTCAAACTTTACTAAACTAGTATTAAGGAACATGAATCTAAAAGACATGCCTACCTATTTATCTATAATTATGTCATAGGGTGTCAATATTAATGTATCCATAATAAAGTCTTATATCAAGCCTTCCATTGCCTAAAATAATATAAAATTCATTCATTCACATGTTGTAAATAAGCCACACTCAAACCAATAATGGGTTAGATATAGAGGGGACAATAGCTCAGTTGGTAGAGCATTCCAACAGTAAATGGAAGGTCTTAGGTTTGAGTCCTAGCTACTCCATATGATTTGTATCTCATGATTTGGTATTAAAAATAGGATAGGATTACCAAGCACTAGCAATGTCATTTAATGGGGGTGGGGGTGTTGTAAATAAGCCACACCCAAACCAATGATGGGCTAGCCATAGAGGGGATAGTAGCTCAATTGGTAGAGTACTCCAATATCAAATGGAATGTCCCAAGTTCAAGTCCTAGCTGGTATATGTGATCTATAGTTCAACATCACACACATGATGTAAAAAAATTAAAAATAATTATTGTGTAGTCATCATAAGAAATTAAAGTTTCATATAATTCATATTTTGTGAATAAAATCAAGTTGTAACTAGGATTAAGGAAATATTTCATAATAAGGTAATTAAAAACACATATCCATTACATATACCTACCATTTTAAAATCATATTTTTTGATGTTAGCAAACATGAAATGATTATTAATGTTAGATATACGCACTTCATTTTCTACACCTATGTATAAAATTGATATATCTCATCATTTCAATTGCATAGTGGATCCAAATTATTTAATTTTAGTAATAATTAACTTATATAAGGTAAATCAAATAAAAACTAGAGTAACATTTCTCATGGCTTACTAATTTTAATCAATTTTTACACAATTAATATTTTTATATTTATAACTAATTCAATGATTTTTCACTAAGCTATAAACAATTTTGATATGAAGGAGAGGGCATTTCTCAAATTTATTAAAAAGGAATAATTGTGATATTAAAATTATGATAATAATAACACTTATTGACTAGTATTTAATTCTTATTCAAATTTATTTGGGTTATAACTTTGAAATAAGAGTTTTTTATAAATACTATACTTAATGTACTATGCTCCAAGGATCATTCAATCAATAGTAAACAATATTGAAATATAAGAAGGATATCTCAATCATAATGATATAAATTAAAAATCAACTCAAGAATCATAGGTTAAAAAAATTGATTATATCAAGGGGGTATATTATTTTCCAAACACAATTAACATATCTAAAATATACTAGGGTCTCAAATCGTCATGTTTCATAATCATAACATAAAATATAAGCACACATAATAAGGTATGAGCCCAAAGTAATAGAACCATATCATATCAAGGAAGGGTAGTTTAATTTACATGAATCCAATTATGAATGAAAAAAGTATATCCTATTATAATTATGCTCTTACACAACAAATGCATTCTCATAGCATGATCATACTTTTTATTTATCATATAACATAGTTTGTGATTGAGAAACTACAATGTAAATATTCATATATGAATTTACTAATGAATCATAATAAAGTAAATAATTTCAAGTAATAATATAATTTACACAAGGAACGTACCATATCATTTTCAAATTTCACTCTAGTCACATGCATATTAATTGCTAGACACATGCATATATAAATATAAATATGGTAACTAAAATATAAGCCTGAATGAACACTTTAAAATAAGTAATCATGGTATACCAATCATCGAAATATAAATAGTCATATTATAAAAATATGATATGAAGGGTATCAACCATCATAATAATTTTATTAAAATATAGTGAGATCATCCATAGTTTCCATTAAATAATATATACCACATCTTAGACACGTACATACAAGATTTAAGTAGAACCAAAAAAGAAGTATCATCTAGTTTGAAGCAAAATATTGTAAGGTCTTCTCATTCAACTCTATATGATCCTTTGTGTTCTATAATGCCTTCCATAATTCCACAAGAATATTATCTCCTAATTAAAATAATTGATTCTCTTATGCATGTAGAAGTCAAGGGTCAAATTGTAAAATTTGAATCTTCAAAGTGTGTTGAATTAATGGATAGTTTCATATATGTGGAGATGTTATGAAATTTTAGAAATGTGAAAATGTGCCCTTGAGTCCCAAAATACCACCAAGGTCTAAATGTGTAACCTTGGTATGAAATCCCGCCAAGTAAAAATGTGCATGTGATGTCCAAAAACCCACCAAGGCAAAAGGGAGGGAAAAAGTGGTTCACATGTCATTTACTAGCAACCCTAAAAGTAAAAAAGAAAAAATGAAAAGGAAAAAGTAGAGGCAATAAAAATATTTTGATAAAGCTAAGGAAGGTGAGTTTAATGTTGTAAGCATGCTTGTGACTAAGGTATGTGATGAAGACCTTAGTTTGTTACAATAAAAGAGGAAGGCAATCATCATGGAATTTACATTTAGAAAAGATTGGAATATTGAGGAACATTTTTTATATTTTATATTCTTCCCTCCATCCATTCATTCTTTATACTTTTAAGAGTTAAAAATGGTAACCAAATCATGAGCTAGCATGTCATCCTCAAATTGAGTGTTTTAATGATTTGTTGGAGAAGAGGATAAAAAGGTTGGATAAGAAGATAGTTTATTTCCACTAAGTCAAGCTCAATTGCATCAAACTTCCAATTGTCTAGAATAAAAATATCATAATTACATGGACAATCGAGTTATCATAATGATCATTTTATAGAGCATGAGCTTATAGACATAGGAAAAGACATATTCTAGGTGAGAAATTTTATATAAGTAAATAGGGCTTGTCCCCTTTACATCAATTGGTTTTTTTGTATTAGGCTTTTGAAAATTTTATAAATCTCCTCTTTAAAGGGGCATTTTTTATTTTTAAATTTTTTCTATGTGTTTTTGTGTCTTTTGCTAGGTGATTGAATTTGTAAAGTCATTAGCAAACTCTAAGTTCATTTTGTATGTCTCACCTATTTTAGAGAAAATACACTATGCATTTTACCATGTTAGTATTCTAAACATTGATGTATGTAGATTTAATTTTAAGTTAATGGAAAACATCTATGATTTCTTCTCTTTCTTATCAATGAAATACAATGGCATGTTCTTCATGCATTGTTGATTGGGTATATGGGTTTATGTCTATTAATGGTAGTCATTATTGACATAAACTTAAATTATAAATTCCTTTATGAATTTTGATTTGGGAATGTTTTGTTCATAATATTTTAAGGACACCCAAAATTTATGGAGTTTACAAGAGAAAGCACTTTAAGCTTTATTTATAGTTTATGGTTTGGAGCTTTCAATGATCATTTGAATGTTTGCATTGGATTGGCATCAATGAATGCAAATCATTATTGATAGTTTTCTTCTCTTGTTTTTTAGTCTTTTACATATTGTAATAAACTATAACATGAATATTAAAGTAATTCCTAGTGTTGAAATTCACTTCAACTTTTTATACATAACTCATCCTAACTGTGCTACTCCTGCAAGTAATACATGTTTCTAAATATCTTTAGTGTTATTTACCTAAAAATGAACTAATTTTGTTTATCTAGAATGTATATGTAATTGGTATTTGAATATGAACATTGTAATATTCCATTTTTCTTTGAGTTTTCAATAGTTTTTGTAGAAATGAAGATTACAATCACCTTTCCTTCTGTCTTTCATAGCTTGTGTCTGATTTAGAAGCATTTACTCAGCTTGTGTGACAACTCTTCTTGAGTGAAAATTGAATGTTTATTCATGATTGGATTATATCTATATGTGTCCCAATAATCCCATAGATATTAAACTATAATATTCCTCCTTACGATCGATCAACCCTAGATGTCCTCTCGCCTTGGTTCATGTAGATCTAAAAGTAGAAAGTAACTAAAAATACCCTATATGTGTCTTTTAGTCATTATCTACGTTAAGTCCATCAAGATGCTAAATCATCCCCACCTATAATGACATGATTTAAGTTTATCATATTTTTTTACCACTTTTTTAAGTATGTAAGGCTGAATTCTAGAGGTGTATAGTTGGTACCCAACACACAATTGGCATCATTGGTAGGGACTGATCATTGGAAATTATGTTTTCAAGGACACTTGTAAATTAATTCTATTTTTTCATGTTTTAAATTTATTTACCCTTTTCAACATGAATCTAAATTTGTAGTGTCTTTGTTTATCTATCTTATCGCTTATTACTAAAAAGTATAATTTTAGAATGCATCACTATCTATTTTTAATCTATTCTATCCTAGAGATTTATTCAAATGGCAACTAGAACATTTTATCTAGTTTTGATAAATCAATGCACATTTTATTTAATTTAGTATTGAGTGTTCTCTTGTTTGCAAAATTGGAAGGATTGAGATCTTCCTTTGAAGGTGACTCATCAAATAAACTTGTCTTTGAGTTAAGTGTTAACCATAGAATAAGGAGATAAGTTTTGAGGCCATTTGAAGAAAACATTTCTATATAAAAAGAGTGCCTATACCATCATAATTATGTCACACTTGAGCTTGATTTTGTTTAAATTCTTTTGATTAATAGATATAATAGTTTTCTTGAGAACCTAAAGTCTTATAATCCTATTTACTACCCAACGCCTTCTCAAAAAGTTAAATACCCTCTTGGGTTTAGTACCCTAAGTCCACCTAACTCTACCCCTCATAACACTTTGTCATCTGATCGTGAATGCATCATAGAAATAGTCATGAGGCATAGAAATCAGGATGAAAATAAATGTCCTACATTAAAGATTCCTAGATTCTGACCTTTTAACTTTGATGAAATATAGGGTTACCCCAATGAAGATCCAAATCATGTAAGGAATCAAATTTCTAAGTTTTAGGGAATAATACAATGATTAGAGAGAATCATTTGAGGGATTTTCACATTATAATTGAAGATTATGTTGTTGATCATGATCATGTTTGCATTAATCTATTTTTTCACACACTGGAAGAAGATGCATGTGAGTGGTTAAATTATCTTCCCCATGGATGCATAGATTCATGGGAGGAAATAAATAATGTTTTTAAAATATAGTATGGTGATAGAGTTGATCATTAGTTTTTCCTAGAAGAATTTTTTAAAAATAAATAAGAACCCAAATGAATGTATGCAGTACTTCAATTCAAGATTTAATAATACTATGATTAGGATGCCTTATATTACTAGGCCATGTTATATTGATTATCTTATTAAACACTATGATGCATTTGACAAGAAGGTTTCATATTACTTGAGAGATAAGCCTCCCATAACTTATAGGTTAGAATTCAACATGTCCATACAAATTAAAAATAATATAAAGGCTATGGGGAATCCTCTGAACAAACAAGATGATGTAAACCTAACAAATCCTAAGAGGTTTCAGTCCAATAAGACTACCAACCTTGAGGAAACTATGAAAACCTTAGCCACTATTTTCAAAGAAATGTCATACAAGTTGTCTAGAACTGAGAAGGGGATTTCTTATGGATCTTCTATTCAGGAGAGAGGTCAAAATCAAAGTCAAGCACAAGGAGTATCCTCTTCCCATAATAGATATAATGAGAGATGAAGGACACTAGCCCAAAATGATAGGTGTCATAATATAGGAGCTGGTGAGCAGGTTCTTGATCTATTGAATGCAAAGGTTAAAGTTTTAGACTATGATCTTGATATTGATTGATGTGATAAATGTTTCCTCCCCCGTCCTCCTTGTGATACTACTGAAAGAATTGATGAAGATGTATAGGAACCTGAGTCTGCATCTAAAAATGATGATATTATGATGTTTGATTATAATTAAATTACTTAGATGATTCACACTAGTAGAATTATATAGGGCAAAATTAAGAGAAGAATAATAAGATACACAACAAGAATTGGTGAATGAGCATGATACTTGAATATTATGCCTGAGACACTTTCAGGTAGAAACCTCCATAACAATGAAATAAGAGCATAGTTCACAATATGATAATAAAATACTAACCACTACCTCTTATGTATAATCTACTTAACCATGGTTATTCCATAGGCCAACCCTACTAAGAACAAAAAGGTAACAATCTAATATCTATATGTGTAAGCCTTAATTCAGCCACACATTTCCATAGATGTAGTATAGGTTAAGGTCATAGAATTCTCATCCCCTTAAAATTAAAGTTGTCCTCAACAGTGTATAAACCTAGAATTTTTTATTCATCTACCCATGTGTCATATTCAAAATATGTGTTCTTCCATTTGTTTGAATATTACTTAATGGTTACGTTCTATAGTTACTTAGTGCACATATGAAGGATATCCTTAGGCTCTAGAATGACACTACCTTATTCATCTAATTCAAGTAAATTAGTTTGGGTGGAAACTCTATGTCTAATTACTTTATTTAGGCAAGATACATGGAATACTGAATGTATGCAAGTGGTAGGGGATAATTTAAACTTGTAAACCATACTACCATTTCTTTTCAAAATATGGTAAGGGTCATAATACTTTTATAATTTTTATATTGATTCATATACACCTACTTATATGGATGAAAATGCACAAAAACCCAACCACCTATGTCAAAATGTCATTCACTATGGTGTTGATCTACTTGATGAGTCATTTCATTTTGTGCCATTGCTAAATTCTATCATAAACTAAATAACACCTATTGTTGATGGTGAATGTGTTCCTCAATAGTTTCAACCTTGGGATGCACTGTCAAAATTGAAATGATTGATGGGGATGATACCTATACAATACCAAAAAGGGAGACATATTTGAAGAAGTGTGAAAATAAGTGTTATACAGCCATTTTCCAAGTGGAAGCCACTGAACCCATTTGTCCCATTTGTCTGAAATAAAATAATGAAGATACCATTCAAGACATTTTTTGACTACCTTTGTTTGTCTAATTGAAGATGATAGAATCAACTACGAGCCAAAAGGGTACCTAAAAATGAAAATAATTAAGTCCAAAAATTGGTAATAAATATGGGATCTCAATCACTTAAAATGATCTTTGGAGTGCCATGGAATTTTTAAATTGTATTGAGAAAAGCAGAAGATACTATACTAGAAATAAATGGCAATGATAAAGAGCAAAAATGAGCATACTTGGTGAGTCAATCCAAAACTACCATGATAATATTTTTACTCTTAGACCTTTGGTAACCTTGTAATGAAATCCATCGAAACCTCTTCCCAATATTGGATAGGGATGGAGAAAGGATGAAAATTACCTATGGTCTTAATGGGTTCATATTTATTTTGTTGGCATACCATGCATTCGGCCTCATATTTTTGAACATCCCCTTTGATTCCATCCAGAAATATTTCTTACTTGATTTTTAGATATGTTTTTAAAATTCTTGAGTGTCAACCAATTAGAGAGGTATGAAGTTCCTAAGGAATTTTATGTTTGAGGAGAGAATGCTTAAAAACGTATAATCTATATTTATACCATAATGTGTTCCCCTTCCAAGTAAATATTTTACACTCGTTAGAACCCTATTAAATATTGTGAATAAAATAATTGGTATCACTCTAATTATCCAATTATGATACTTCTTCCTCTACCCAATATGCCTACCACATGGTCATGACATATAACAATGCCTCAACTAATTCATCCTATTGAGATAATGCATCTCCCACCACATTCTCTTTTCCTTTTTTATACACGATTTAAAAATCATAGATTATAAATTTAGTCACTCATTTATTTTTGTTTAGTTGAAAAGTGTTTTTACAAAATATATTTGACACTATCATGATCAATATTTACATTAAAGTGACGACCCATTAGATATGGTTTTCCATTGCTTCACTACATGTAGAATAAATATCATCTATTTATCATATATTGGTTTGAGCCTATTTTTCCATTAAGTTGTTGAATTTAAAATGATAGTGGTCTACCTTCTATCATGAGTACAACCCCCATGACATATCTAGATGCATCACACTCCGTAATAAAAGTTTTTGAAAAATTAGGAGTAGCCAAAATTGGAGGTGTACATAACCATTTGAAACTATTCAAATACCTTGGTAGCTAAATCAGTCCAATGGAAGGAGTCTTTTTTTATCAAAGAGGTGAGTGGAGCTAAAAATTTTCCATAATTTTTGACAAACTTGTGATAGTAACCAATTAGACCTAGAAATCTGTGGAGGTTTTTGAGGGTCTTGGGAACCTAATAGTCCATCATTACTTTTATTTTCTTAGGATCAACTTTCAATCCTTCATGTGAAATAATATGACCCACATAAAATACCTCTTGGACACATAACTCACATTTTGAATGTTTGGCATAAATATGATGTTGTTTCATAATTGAAAGCACCTATTTCACATGCTTTGAATGGTCTTCCCAATTTTTATTTTAGATGAGGATATCATAAAAGAAACTAATACAAACATTCTCAAAAGTGGCTTAAAAACAATATTAATCAAACTCTATAATTTAGATGGTGCATTTATGAGGCCAAAAGGCATGACCATAAATTCATAATGGCTTTCATTAGTCCTGAAATCTATTTTAAGTATATCCTTATTGTAGATGCAAATTTGATGATATCTAGAGTGAATAACTTGGTAAAATAAATATCACTATGCAATTCATCTATAAAATATTTAATTAATAGAGTAGGAAACTTATTTTTGATGGTGTATGTATTGAGTTCTCTATATTTTGGGCACATCCTCAAGCTATCATCCTTCTTTTGAACCATGACCACCAAGCATGAATATCCACTTTTATTGTGTCAGTTGATTCTTGTTTCCAACATCCCTTTTACAATATTCTCAATTTCACTATTTTTGGCATAGGGATACATGTAGGTTATGATATTTGGTGGTGTACTTCCTAGAATAAGTCCAATGGCATGATCATGTACATGACATGGAATAATTCCTTTTGGCATGCCACTAAAAATAATAAAATGGTCATCTAACACTATTTGCAGATCAAGATGTGTCGACTCCTTGGTTGGTTGAACATCCATGGAAAATAAGCATGCCACAAAACATTTTGCTCCTCTTTTAAGAGTCTTCACCATCTAGTGGGAACTATCTACTTCTATATATTTAGCCCATAATCATTTAAGTTTAAAATTCCTTCCTTCTAAATCAAACCTTGTGAGTAATTCTTGAAAATTCATCTCAATAGTTCTCAATGTAGTGAGCCAATTCACTACAAAAACAATTACATTTCTTCCCATAGGAAGAGAAAACATAGGGGAATCTAAAAAGTAGTATCCCATAGAAAGCTTAATATTATGACATTTTCTAAAATAGTTTACCATACCACCATCTGCAATCATGACCTAAAAGTTTAAAGTTGGGTAAATTAAATAATTCAAATGAACAATCAACTTACTATTGATGAAGTTATGTATACTCCCAGAGTCAATTAACATATTCACCTTATATTTATTTAAGAACCCTACCACCTTACGAATTTATGGAGTAGTATTGACTAAAAATGCATGAGATTGAGAATATTTAGAATCATCGTCAAGTTCTTCTAATCCTTTCCCTGAAGCCTCCTCATCTTGTTTCTCATCATTGGCACCATGAATGTAAAATACATTCTTTTCAACACATTGATACCCTTTGATCCATTTTCTATCATAGCTAAACCAAAATATTTTTTCATGATTTTCTTCCACTTAATCAGTGGTCAATCAGGTAGGCTGATGAAATGATGGTGCTATAAAGGTGTGTTCATGAATATTAGTGAAAGGTCAATGTATGATCAACTCTTTTTCCTCAACCATGTATGTCTTTGGTATGTCCTTATATTAAGTGGACCCATACCCAATTGAAATAAGTTATGGTTGGAAAATAATATACTATATGTAACATGTTCATAGGAACTATTACCCCTAGTCTAAAGACCAAAATAAGGATAACTAAGGTAGGGACCTAAATTACGAAGTTGCTTAGGTTACTATCCCATTATTATAACTATCTATTGCCATTGATGTTAATAATATATAAGTTCATCATGTCCTAACTATATAAATTATATGGGAAAAGGAGCTTGTAATACCTTTTAAAGGCATTTCCATTGATAAATACAATTCAAATTTTGACATGTCTAAAGCTTAATATCTTCCTAATAACCTTTCCATTCATGAATAAATAAGTCAATAGGTTAATGTAAGGCATTAACTCTGGTATGGATACTATGTTGTGAACCAATTATTTTGATGTCTAGGAGGTCATCCTTATATTTACATGTGAAAACATAGAGTTAATCATCATCCTTGTATGGCTTGACTACATTGACCATATCTCAATCGGTAGAGTAACATTTGTACTCATGGTTCAGATTTACCGAATTGAATATTGTATTATATATTGAGTTGGTCCTGAAATTGAGTATGCATAGGGGATTGGGATGCAAGATGAGGAAGCCATTACTAATCTAGTATTAAAAATGTTTTACTCTAAGAAAATCCTATTAATTTTTTATCATAAAGGAGTTCTCAATTCATAGTTTGAAATTGAACTTAGAAATCATAATACACTTGATAGTTAAGAAGAAATGTAATTAAAATAGAAATGGTAATTTAAAATATATTGATTTAGTTATGCTATATTTGAGAATTAAATGCATTAATTATTCAATTCATTCAAATTAAGTTCAGCAACAATGTTCGCTCTTTTCCCTATTTTATTTCCATTTGAATTTAATAAAGAGTGAACTTAGAAATCATAATACACTTGATAGTTAAGAATAAATGTAATTAAAATAGAAATGGTAATTTAAAATATACTAATTTAGTTATGCTATATTTGAGAATTAAATGCATTAATTATTCAATTCATTCAAATTAAGTTCAACAACAATGTTCACTCTTTTCCCTATTTTAACTCCGTTCACTCACACATATCTACTCCATAATACTTAGGGAAAGTCACCTTATAACTTTTTCCATGCATTCATCATATTATATTCCTTCTTCTTATTCCATGCCTTCTTATTCATATACCATGCCTATAATTACAACCAACATGGTTTTGATTTCATTCAGTAAGACTACATAAAAATCTCACACTAACACTCAAGTAAATTTTACCACTAGTGTTCCTAATGATACTTCTACTAGTCAAGCCATTATTAATACTAATCAAATTCTATTACAAGCCATGAATCAAGTGGATACTTTTAAAACTAATAGTGCAAACCAAATGATGCAAATGCCAAACAAACTTATTCAATAAAAAAATCACCCTCAATCGACTAAATGGGGAGTGAAAAATCCTAATCCATCTCCTCCATCCCCCACCCCCTCATATGCACAAGGTAACCTTATACTTTAACCACCACTTATTTTCAATACTATCAACCACTTACAAAATTAACCCTTTGTTCCTCATTTCAGATATTGACATAAGTGGTAATCACTTATAATGGATCTAATAATCATGAATTAAATTTGAAATATTTAAAAAACTTGTATAAATATTGGATTAATATTGATAACTTTCTTGCCACCAAGTTCTTAGCTAAACCTTTTTCATGTCATGGTTAGTATTGGTGTATTAAACTAAAGTATCATACTAAATCTAGTTTAGAATACTTAGTCAATTAATTATTACAATAATTTTAATCTAATAATATTCTTAAAAATAAAATAGTTCAAATTATCAATTGTAAACATACAGATTCTAAAATTTCCCAAGTGTTCATTAAAATTTATCGAAATCCTTATCCAATAATGTTGAACATAACATGTTAAAAGAAAATCTCTTATAATTGTTCAATGATGGTATTCATCCTAAATTTTAATATAATATTGAAAATAATTGGAATAAACCTTATATGAATCTAGATGTCAATAATTTATCATAGGATAATTTGAACCTTCCCTCCCCCACATGGAACCTAAATGATTATGAAATAGAAGCACTAACATTCTACCAATGATGGTGTTATGGATATATAAGATTCCATATACAATATTCATGTTATTTTTCCAAGTTGTTCTTATGATATTAATATTTGACAACCACTTTGTAATAATCCTTTACAATCTTCTATTTCTACATCTTCCCATTTGAATAGTTTAAATTCATAAAAACCACTTTCCATGTTGTAAATTCAAAAGCATCTTTCTAGGTCTTCACCATGAGATCTTGAACCTACTCTTCCTGCCGTACATTGGTATGATCTACAATATTTTTTGGTATCATTCATATTGGTGTAATTCTTATGAGACTTATTAGTATATTAGAACATTTTACCTTGAGCATCACTTTAGGCCTAATTTTTATCATGAAACCCTAATTCATATGTGCCAATAAGCTAATGAAGTGATAACTAGGGATCATGAAATAAAACCTAAGCATGATGAACTTAATAAATGTAAATCTCATCTAACTATCTACAAGGACCCCATTACTAATCATCCATCAATTATGACTCAGCCTCTAGCTTCAAATTTTGACTAAGCATCCATCAATCTTAATTATCTCATTAATGATGAGACTATTGTCAACATGAACAATATGAGGAGAGTATAATATTACATTAATCCTTATCCACATTTCAACTATAATAATTAAAAAAATTTCAACATTATTCTAGATATTTTTCAATCTCATTTCTTAGAACTCTAACATACGATAATGATTCTAAAAATCTAAAAACATAAATTACTCCATCTACTATCCCACATGTTTCCAATAAAATAATACATATGGATACTAATTCTCTTTACATTGATAAAAATTATATTCCTCACTTATCATCACCTTCACCTCAATTTGAATTACCCACCTTAATATTCATAAATTGATCTATTTTTGTGCTTTCTTCACCACCTTAATATCTAAAACTTCAAAATAGTCAATCAATGACCCAATTATGAAATAAATGATATTAAAAAATTTAATACAATATGAAACACTTGAAAAAAACACATTATTTAAATCCTAATAAACTACTCAGTATCACCATTAATTTGAATTTACTTTCACTCCCCCTTCAACTAACTTAATTCAACATTATGCACCTTTAAGTAACAAATTTATAACTAGATATGATGAATGGGATCCTATCACTAAAATTTATCATATCCTATCTCAAATTAATTTTATATAACTCATGAGGACTTCCCATCATCATAATAGTTGTTTAATTCCACTCTTATTTGAAATGAGTATCCCTTCACCTCTACCTGTGGGAAGGAATCCACTTAGTCAGGATCTAAAGATAGTATTTTCCAATAATGTGAGGAAATGTTTATAGATATTGATGAAAATTTAGATACTTCTGAGTTACTTTGAACTTTTATCACTTCAACGATTATTAACAAACTATTTCTTCATGTGGATGATCATTCATTATAAATAAGTTTCCAAGTTGGTGATATCCATATCAATCATATTTCGATTGATAAAGATTTTACCAGTTGTATTTCCTCCATTGAATTTATTAAAAAACTTGGGTATACTGAGTGTAACCTTAAATCTAACCAAACCACATGTCATGGTTTGATATAAAAACAAATTCTTCTAGGTTGTGTTTGGCTTCCTATCATAGTTCCTCCTTTCATAGTTTGTATCAAGGTCATGATATTTAATTTCTCAATATCAGAAAACATTTTACTAGGTCAACCCTAGACACATTGCATGAGAGCTATATCCTCATTGAAACATGCCAATGTGTCAAATTTAATTATAATGGTGATATCTATAAGATTCAAGGAGATTTAAACTCTTAGAATTTTGAATAATTATGAGAATATGGTGTTTTCAAAATACCTATTGATACAAAAGAATCATCATATTTGATAAATTATATATTTTTTATTATATTATTTGAGTCTTTATAGGGATTTTTAGTCTTTAATATAATTTTTTATTCATTATTACGTTTTAGATGTCAATAAAATTTGAATTGGAGCTCTTTTAGAATTTTCCTGCCATAACTTCTAATTAAAAATTTTAAATTTATTTCATTGTTTCTTTGGTCTAGTTGATGTTTATGCTATGATATTAGGTCTTTTTTGGGTCTTTTGATGGGTATTTATTTTTTTATAATGATATTTGGTGGTTTTCAACCTTTTTTGGTCATGTTTTTTATAAAGCACCTTTTCTAATGCCTCAGAAGGCTATTGTTTTCAAACATGAATATATGATGGGGTTTAACAAGATTTAATTGGAGAGTTTTTATGTGTTTATTATTTTTATATGATTATAAGAGGAATTTTATTACCATTTATATGAAGGTATAGTGATTTAAATAACCAAGAAGAATATCCTAATTTGCATGAAGAAGACTAACTATCTCAAATTTTTATGTTTACTTTTGTAAGATCATGAATGTCAATGAATGAGAAAAGATCTTAGAGAATATAATGACTAAAATTGAGACTATTTTAAAGTGTAAATACATATATATTGTTTATTTATTTCTATAGTCTTGCTAATATCACTCATCTATAGGTGTAAAGAAAGAAAATCAGGCCTAGAGCATTATACATTAGGATAGTCAAATATCAATAGGTGATTAAGGTTTCTTTAGTCCAATCTAAGATATTTAATGATGGAAATGGGGTTCAATAATTTTTATTAGGTGAGGGAAACTATTTTTATTCCCATGAACCCCTTTTAAATACTAAACTTCATTCAAACATGAATATTGTTGCATACAATCCTGCACCCTATATTTTATGTACAGTTCAGGTGAGTAATTAATATTTTTAAATATATTTTAAATTAATTTTAATGATATTTTAATTCATATAGATAATTAATGATATAAGATACCTTATTATGGTGGTCTTGGTCCTTCAATTTTTTATAGTATGTATTTCTATGTTTTTCTCATGTTTGCTAGTCTATTAGCTAGGTATCTCGTCTTTTTCCTAGCTTTTCCTATGTGAGGATTTATCCCACATTACTTAATTAGGCTAGTTATTTCTTTTTCCTTGAGTAATTATGAAATTTATTCCTATTATACTAGCATATGATTTTTTAATAATCATTTTACTTTCCCTATTTTACATCTCTTTTGATTATAGCTTCATGTGTGTTCTTATTGCTAACTCTTCAAATTCTTGGGTTGGAATGTTTTTAACATTCATAACATGGTACTAAAGACATTAAAAGGTTTTAACAATCCTCTATTTTTTCAATATATTGGATAATAATATTTTACTTCTAGTTCCCTTTCTGAAGCAACCATATCTTGTTTCAGATCTATAATAATGTTTTCATTAATGTTTTGAAGAAACTAGGTTTTCTTTTGTCTGGGCCACATTTATGTTGGTTGCCCTTTGGATTGTGTGTTTTCATGATTATAATATTCTATTCTAGTTTTAGAAAACCTACTCTTTGTGGAAGTGCATCAGAAAGTAGGATTGTAGCTGGGAGAAGTATGTGGGATGGAAATATATATTGAAGATTGCATAGAGGGCAACATAATGAGGAGATTTATGTTAAATGTGAGTAGCATAGAAGAGGCATCATCTATCAGCAAAGAGGAAAAGATAAAATCCTTGCATTTTATTTTTAAGGCCTATGTTTTATCTTTTTTTGTTGTTGCATGGACAAAAATTAGTTATTTTACCAATGTCCCCTATTTATGTATGACACCTATGTTTCATTGGAAATTCATTTTTTTAGTCAGCATTGATCTATTAAAATGCTTTCAATGAGATCCCAAGTGCCATTTATCACATATATTGCATTGAGAAAATTTGAAAGGATTAAATTTCATTAGAATTACATGAAGTCTTTTTTTCATGTCTGGTGCATTATAATACATTTGAAGTCTACATAGAACTATGAATACACATACCTGACACTCTATGAAGACTTGATAGGTGAGTATAGTTTATCTCTATCTTCATCTACTATGGGGGTTTGAAACAAATTAGTGGACATGCATTGGAACACCCCTCTTGGCATCCTTTACTTTTTTGGAAGGACTGAGTTGGAG
>JARHVA010001147.1:1795000-1800000 GCA_037957365.1 Torreya grandis
GGGTTCTCATAGGTTGAAGGTATTGAATACTCTAAGTCTTTTCTAACCATTTCCAAGAAGGATTCTATTCACCTTGTACATTCTCTTGATGCATCAAAAGGTTAGGCAGTGTATTATATATATGTTAAGAGTGCCTTCTTACATGAAAATTTACAAAATAAAATCCATATGGATCATCATGCTATGCATTTTCAGGATTCTTCTCTTGTTTGTCAACATAGGAGGTCTTTTCATAATTTCAAATAGGCCTCTCGATTTTTTATGAGAATATGGATTATTTTATTCTCTTTATTTTATTTGTTCACTATCACTCTAATCCCATAGTGTATATCTAGCATAATATGGAAGATATTATATTATTATTATTATTATTATTATTATTATTATTATTATTATTATTATTATTATTATTATTATTATTATTATTATAATATGTTGATGATGTACTTCTCACAAATAGTTTTTTTCTCAGATTCAAGATATTCAATAGGAACTTTCATCATAGTTTGATATGATAGATCATGGTTTTTTTAAATTATTCCTTGGTTTGTAGATTTAACTATCAAAAATAGGGACTTATTTGAGTCAACATAAGTACACCCTTGATATTCTTCAATGTTTTAGCATGACTAATTGCAATCGAGGTCTTTCTCTTTTTCAGTTTGGAGTGACTCCCACTACCACTTGTACTACTCCACTTTGTGATCTTACATTATATATGAAAATGGTTGGGAGTCTTATGCATTTAACACATACTCACCTAGACATTTCATTTATAATTGAGCTTGTATCTAATTTTTCACTTGCCTCTCATGATAATCATCGGTAGGCTACCAAGAGGATTTTATGATATTTCTGAGGTACTATGCATTTTGGATTACACTACACTAGGGTTTCTACTATATTATTTTGGTATAATGATTTATGTTTGGTAGGTTTTCTTGATGAAAAACATTCCACTTTTAGTTTCATCTTTTGTATTGTTTCTTCACCTATTGCTTTGTTATGAAAGAAGCAACATCATTTTACACTTTCATCTATGGAGGTTTAGAATAGGGAAGCAATTATGGTGAGTCAATAGGTTGTTTAACTCCATAAATTATTTATAATTTTTTTATTCATGTAGGAATCACCTAATATAATTTTGTGTGATAACTAGAATGTAATTCATATATCTTAAAACCCATATGTGTACCATTGGACCACGCAAATTGAGATACATATGCACTTCATTCATCAACACATTTAGGATGGATTTCTTATCTTGGAGTACATTCTGACCCAAAAATAGAGTATAGAAATCATCAAGAACCCTTTCTCATCACCTCATTTCCTTGAGTTGCATGCCATGCTTGGGGTGGTTTTAGAAGTTGTCATGGGGATGTGTTCATGAGGACATCTTTCTTCTTCTTTTCATAGATAACTATTATACATGAGTACCTTATCAAGCCTAGTTGTCGGGACTCATTCTATGGATATGCTACTATTTATTTTTTTGATATTGTTAACCCCTAGATTCACTTGAGATGGGGTGTTAGTGTTTGTATTTCTATGTATTTTTCATGTTTTCTAGTTTATTAGCTAGGTATTCTATATTTTTCTTAGTTTACCCTATATGAGGATTTATCCTACATTACTTAGTTAGGCTAGTTATTTATTTTGCCTAACCTAATTATGCAAGACATTCTTATTTTACTGAATCTCATTTTTAAATAATCATTTGACTTGCCTTGTTTGGCATTTCATTTATTTGTAGTTTCATGTGTGATGTTCTTTTTGCTAACTCTTCAAATTCTTGGGTTGTATTTTTTTTACCATTCCTAACATAAACACCATTTGAAGTTTTGAATAGTTGTTTTGCTTATGTCCAAGGTTTTTGGTCATTTCGTGGTTAAGCACCTTAGACAACTTTCCAACCTTCAAATTTAAATTAGAGCTTGATTTTATGTCCTAAAATTGAACAAAGAGGTTTGTTTAAGTCTTGGAAAGTCTAGAGGATTTTTGTAGCCTAATTAAGTTTGGCAGTCCTAGAGACCTAATTAAGGCCTAGTTTCAAGAAGGTTATAATGATTTAATATGTGTAGCTTGAGAGTTAGATTATTAAACTTTGTAGGGAGATGTATGAATATGGTGGGTATCAAAAAATATGCTTCTTTTTTATTGAAACTTATTGTATTTTCAAAAAAAATAATAAGTCTTTTATGAGGGATACAAGAAAATATGTCTAATTGAGATAACATGCATTTTGTTTTAAAAATATATCTCCCTCTACATCAAATTTGTATAAGAGTGGGTTAGATACTTTAATAACACTTAAATGAAGTTGGAATTATTTAAGACATAAGAGTGAACTAGTTTTCTATTGGCTATTTGAGTTGATAAGCTAGAATGCTACCTAGGAGGAACCTACAAGGAGGTGGAAGAAGTGGTATTCATACAGGAGATGTAATATTGGAGGATTCAATAAACATGATGGTGAGTTTTGATGAAAGTTTGATAGTAATAGAGGTGAATTGGATGAGATGAGTGGTAACTTGGGATGTATTTAATAGGGAAGAAGAAGTAGAGTGAGACGAATATGTAATTGATAGGATAATAAAAGTAGTCATGGGACATGGGTCTAAAATAAAAATAGAACTTCCCAATTATGTAAGAAACATAATAGAGAAATGATCATTGATTGGATTAAAAAGTTGGATAAGTATTTTGATTATGAAAATGTACCATAGGAGAATAAGTTAAAGTTTTATTTCACCAAAATAAAAGGACATGCAACCCTTTGGTTGGATTATGTGCAGAATGAAAGGAGAAATAAAGGCAAGGTCAAGATAAAATATTGGGACATCATGGTTGCTACATTAAATTAAAAATTTCTACCTAGTGATTATCACACTAACATATTCAAGATATTGCATAACTTGACATAAAATGATATGGGTTTTAAAGAATATATTGAGGAATTGTACAATTTGACCATCAGATCAAGTCATGTGGAAGATGATGTGGAGAATATTGATATATATCTCAATGGTTTAAGGTACAATATTCAAGATGAACTCAGCTAGGTAATTCCAAAGACAATTGAGGAATGTTACATATATGATTTTAAGGTAGACTACAAGCTCAATATAAGATAAAATCAACAAAATAAGGAAATGGTAGAAGTTTTAAAGATATATGTCAGCAAGGAAGAAGAGGTACATCAGAAAAAAATAATTCATAATCTAGTAAATCTCAAGAACATGAATCCAATTCAAGAGGTGGATTTAAAGGAAGGAGACCATAATTTAGATGAGGATACACATAATGAGGAATATGATTAAATGGATTCACTTGTAAGTGATTTTATTTCAATAAGTTTTTTGGTTATAGGTTTTATAAATGCTTAGAAAATGATCAAGATAGTGGATCTAGAATTGAAAATTGAAATAAAATAGTCTAGGTAGAAGAAGAGATTCTTTATTATACATCTCATATTGAATAAATAGAAATTGGTGAATATTTATTGAAAAGGAGAGTGATGATAAAACCAATCAAGGAGAAGGATACTTACCAAAGAGAGAATATATTCAAGAAAACATGTAAATTTCAAGGTAAGTTGTACAAACTAGTAATTGATTCTAGTAGCACATATAATCTAGTGGAAATAGATATGGTAAAAAAGATTGTCTTGAAGAGGATACCACATCCAAAACCCTACAATATCTGAGGATTCTAAAGGCACATCAAGTTATTGTGAATGAGAAATGTTCAGTAGAATTTTAAATTGAAGGATACAAGGATAAGGTATTATATGACATAAAGCCAATGGATGTGTATCTTTTCATCCTAGGGAGGCCTTGGAGAGAAGATAAGAAGACTAATCATGATGGTATAAATAGTGTATATATACTATTTCCTCTCAAAGAAGAAGACAATGGACAAAGGACCAGTGCAAGTGTTCTGATAGGAAGTGAGAAATAGTTCTTTAACACTATGAAAGATGCATAGTTGGGTTTTGGATTTTTGTTCAAACCAAGGATTTTTTTAACAACAATAAATTTGAATGAGTTACCATGAGAGGTGAAAGTCATGTTGGAGGAATATGTTGATATAAAGTTGGATAAACTACCCAATGAGCTACCTCCTATTAGGAGCAGTAGTCATCACATTGAGTTTGTACTAGGCAAAAGTTTTCCTAATGAAGCTTCCTAAAAGATGATTCTAAAAGAGAATACAAACATAAAGAAGCAAATATAAGACCTCTTGGACAAGGGATTGATAAAATAAAGTCTCAACCTATGGGTAGTACTAGTTGTACTAATGCCAATAAAACAATGAGACTGGAGAATCTAAATTGAGGATATGATGGATTGATTGAGTGGTTCTAACTAATTTTATAAGATTGATATTAAGATTAGCTATCACCAAATAAAAATAAGAGAAGGAGATGAATGGAAGAGTTCCCTCAAATCAAGTAAGGGGTTATATGATTTCCTTGTCCTACCATTTAGTCTTATTAATTCCACAAAAGAATTCATGAGACTCATGAATAAGGTCTTAAATATTTTTATTTATAGGTTTGTTATTGTATATTTAGATGACATCTTGATTTACAACACTAACAAGGAGGAACATACTCAACATTTAATAATGGTTATTCAAAGGTTGAAAGAGGAGACCCTTCTGATTAACCTCAATAAATGTTTGTTAATGAAGATACCTCTTGTTTATCTTCTTTTTCTAATCTATCAATGTTTTTTGAAGATGGATAAGACAAGTTGGAATCCATCATTGAGCAGCCAACTCGAATAACAACTTATGAGGTAAAAAGCTTTCATGGATTAACTAGATTTTTTAGGAAGTTTATAAGAAATTTTAGTGGTATTTGTGGTCCAATTATTGATACTATCATAGGGGACAAACAAATATTTATATGGACTGATATAGCTAAGATAAATTTTTAGTTTTTTAAGAAAACATAACATAACAATGTGTGTTGGGACTTCTTAATTTTAACA
>JARHVA010001147.1:1802500-1882500 GCA_037957365.1 Torreya grandis
AAAGAAGTGTTGATGGAGAAGAGTTTCTCATTTCAATGCAAGAAGTGTATGAGAAAGTAAAGAAAAAATTAGATTTGCATGTGGAAAAGTACATGAAATATACTGATTCAAATAGGAGAGAAGTAATTTTTCATATTTTAAACATGGTGTTATCTTATTTTAGGAAGACAATATTTCCAAAAGGTGATTCTAACAAACTAAAGATGTATATGATTGGCCCATGTAACGTCATATTGAAGTTATCTAATAATTCCCATGAGATAGACTTACCTAGCGGTATAGTGATATCTTATATATTCAATGTTTTATAATTTTATAAATTCAAGGAAGGAGATAATTAGGATCAACTAGCTAATAATGAAGACACAATAGTCCAAAAGTGGGTAGATCAACTACCATAAGT
This sequence comes from Torreya grandis, assembly GCA_037957365.1. Lineage (NCBI taxonomy): Eukaryota > Viridiplantae > Streptophyta > Pinopsida > Cupressales > Taxaceae > Torreya > Torreya grandis. Next base: position 1,802,904 of record JARHVA010001147.1, read on the forward strand.
AAAACAAGAAGAACTTGAACTCAACTTAGACAAGAAGGTTGTAAAGGAAACACGAGTTAAAGAGTATTACAAGAACATAATGAAGTGTAAACATAATCGTATAGATGATTCCACTTGGATGATAATATCAAACATCATCAAGCATGAGGGTAATCTTGAATGACCTCATGAACATGAGTTTATGAGCTAATTTCTTATTTATATGAAGTATGATGCATGAATATCACCAAATTTGATAAATTTTGGCTTATTATTATATTTTTTGAGTCTTTTTGTGGTATTTATAGTCTTTTATATCCTTTTGGAATCATTCCTAGGTCTTAGATGTTAATAAATTTTAATTGGAGATCCTTTTGTATTTTCTTACCAAAATTGCCAATTCATTTTTTTTAGTTTCTTTCATTTTTTATTTGGTCTAGTTGATAATTTTTATAATATATAAGGTTTTTTTTGGTTTATTTATGGGTATTTATGTTTTTATAATTATCCTGGTCATGTTTTTCATAAACCACCTTTATAACGCCTAATAAGGCTAGTGTTTTCAAACATGGATGTACGATGACGATTAATAAGATTCAGTTAGAGAATTTTTAGGGGTTTAAAAAATTGGGAATATTAAAAGACTAATTTGTTTCCAATTTATAATAATTTTTAATTATTTAATAAACTAAAAATTAGATACTAATTTTCTTGAAGAAGACTGATTGTCTCAATTTTTTATGTATGCTTGTGTAAGATTGTGAATGTTAATGAATGAGAAAAGATCTTGGAGAATATTGTGAATGAAATTTAGAATATTAATAATTTTAAATAATTATATATTTTTTATTTATTTCTATATTTTTAATATTATCATTCATAAATAGGTGGAAAGAAAGAAACTCAAGCATAGAATATTTTGAGTTGACACAGTCAACTATCACTAGGTGAGGAAGGTTTTTTAGTATAATTGAAGATATTTGATGATGGATTTTTTTTAATATTTTTTTATAGGTGAATTAAATTTTTTTTATGCCCAATAACCCCTTTTGAAGACTAAAATTCATTCAAACATCAATATTGTTACACACAGTCCTGTACCATGTGTTATGTAATTATTATTTATAAGTATATTTATAATTTATTTGAGTGATATGTAAATTAATGTATATAAATTATGATAAAAAAATACCTTATTATTTGGGTATTACTCATTCAAACACCTTTTGGATCTTATAAAACTTGATTTATTGCCTTTGAGGTTGTGTAAAATCCTATCTAGTGTTTTTGGTCATTTTATGATTAATCACCTTAGACACCTTTTAAAACATTATAATTTAACATATATCTTTATTTTAATGTCCTAAAATTGAATCAAGTTATTTATTTAATTATTGTCACATGTGGAGGAGTTCTTAGCCTATACTTAGTTCAACAGTCCTATAGATGTAATTGAGACCTGGCTTCAAGAAAATTAGTTTGAGTTAATACACTTACCTTAAGATTTGGGTTAGTAAAATTTATATGGGTATTTATGGACTTAATGGGTATATAAAAATACTATTTATTTATAACTAACCATTACGTCTTTTCCAAACCAACTGAATAAATACTCTAGGAGGGTTATAAGGAAATAAACCTGATTGAGATAACTTACATTTTGTTATTACAATATCTCTCCCTTTTCACAACTCACCCTTGAACGTTTACCTAGCATTAATTTTCGTAAATATTAGTTATTTAATTATCCTACCAACTCTTACAGAGGTTATAATTTTAACCTCTAACTTGTGGGAAACATACCATGTAATATATTATATTCTAACAATGATGAGCCCGATGAGATCAATTTGACAAACAAACATCAAATCCCCCTTATTAAATAATTAATTAATTACTTCCTTATATATTACCTTATTCTCATCAAGAAAAAATTCATTATATTTATACTACAGTAGCAAAAACTAAACAACCCTTCCTTCATTATTACTTGACTAATAAAATCATCTATGCTTTCACTATTGATCTTCATACTAATGATTATGATGATGGATATTAATTAGATGATCCCTTTTTATCTAGTTTTTATAAATATAACTATGAAAAAATAATTATATATCATTCTTGTTTACATCATTCTTTACATTTACATGATAGTATTTTTTATAGATATAGCTCATGCTTATTTTTATTTTATCTCACCTAGAATTATGTATTATTCACTTGATCTCCACAAGTTTGAGATGGAGTAAACACCAACTAATTATCATGTTATCACTTCTAAGACTCTTCAATGTATACTTATTGATCATGCTATATCAACACCATATTAATTCAATAGATTTTTTAATATTTTGAGCTTGTTCCATCTTGAGATGTTAGGCACTTTATTCTTACCCCCTTGAGATATTGTTAAAAAAATATTGAGCTTGGTATTTATAGAAATAAGTCTTTTCCATCTAATGGTGATTCCATATTACATTTTCCCATGATTTATCCCCTACCTACATGATGAAAGGATGAACCATATTATAATTTCCATATTGTTTTCTATGATTTTGCCAAATGTTTTTGTGCATACCAGCGCTTCTTAGCACAATAAAAAGAATCAAATTCCTCCTCTACAATAGATACATAGCCTAAACTATTATTTAATCTTAGTTTCACTTGTTATTTTTATGGTACAAATACACAAAACTCTATTATTTTTGGACAACTTTGGTAGGACATTGATGCCCTTCTTCAAACTAAGACACTATATGTGTATAAGAACCTACTTCTACCCAAGATACTTCCATAATATATCCATAAATATGGAAATGTTTATTGTCTTTAGAATTACTAAGCTACACATCATATATATATATATATATATATATATATATATATATATAGGTACTGAGTACTACTTAAACAATTTTAGAAATTTTCATGACCCACACCATCACCTTTACATTAGATCACCCAAAATTTTTTAGGGAAGAGGATAAAGCTTCCTTAAAACCTACATCATCCTAGAGATAAAATGATTTAATTTAGATTATAACAGCACTTAATCACAATTTTATCCTTCCTAGGGTATACCACATGCTCATTTGTATTCTTCTAACATACCTACATTCTCCATAGATACTATATGTTTGGAAGTCCTCACAAGTCTCTTGGTAAATATAGATGAGACTATGTTCAAGGATAGATTCTAGTTACAAATCACTTTCTATAATGTTATTGATTATGTATGTTGTGAAATTTATAAGTGTTTGTCAAGACATTTTTTTGTATGGCATATTATACCTCATATATTCACCTAAGTGGTTTTTGATACTCATCTTTAATTATAGAATTTGAGGTTCAGTTGTTGTCTTTTGTTATTTTGGTTCACTTCTCTATCTTGTCACTTTTATCTTTATATTCATTATTTTTTATTTACAAATACCATTTTTATACATATTAAATATTAGTTAATTAATCACTTTGAAAAAAACTGTATTTCCCTTATTTTAGAATTATTTTTCCCTATATTCATTCTTGTACTAATTCAAGTGTTAAATGATATAGTTATTTATGTAAAATAACTATCATATTATTGCCAACAATATCTTATTTCCTTTATGATAAACTACACAACATACTCATAATTGTAAAATATATTACTTAAATATGTCTCTTGTGATTCTCATTTATCCCACATAATACTCTCATTTAAAACAAAAATAAGGTTAGTATTGATATTTGACACTTACTTTTTGTAAATTTTAGGAATATTTTTCACAACATAGTCTTTCAGTACTTATCTTTTATAATCGAAGTGTATGATTTATTATCTTTTCCACTTATATCAATCATGATTGGTTTTATAAATCCATAGGTATGAGGATACTAAAAATCCATAAAATATTAAAATCTAAATCATAAAAGAAACAAAAGGCAATGATAAAAATGAAATGACAAATTAAAAAGTCAAAATCACATTAAAATGCATGATTCTTCATTATCATATATCATATTATAGTTTAAACTAAAACTCATTAGTTAGACTTATAGAGTCAAGGTCCATTATGGTGTGGTAGGATAGTAGACTAGGGTAATAGGTCTATGTATATTATTTATATCCATATAATTTCTCTCATAAGTACCCAATTTTCACATTATACTGATTAATTTGTAAGGGGTCCAAAGGAACATGGAAAACATTGTGGGATGGTAGGCCCATTTTAATTATTGATGCCTACATAATATTCATGGCATGATATATATACTTCACTTGTTATCCTAGGCCTTCTACAAGTTAGAGTTTTTAGTTCTCTATTGTTAAATAGTTATTAAAAAAGGTGCATTTACTAAAGTGTGTATCATTTTTATAAAGGATTTCTATAATTACTATGTAATTTTTCATATTATTTGTATTCATCATATTACCCCTAATATTTTGCTTAATGATTATTAAGTAATATCATATCACACCTCATTGATCTTTGTCTTGTGCTTTTTAGAATAAGATCTTGTATATGACAAGGCCTTCCTCAGAAAAATTACACCCTTATTTTATATAAAAACCCTCCATTTTTACACATCTTTAGTTTTCATTTTTTTGAGTTGCATAATTATACATTTGGATAGAACCAGGCCTTTATCATAATAATACATTATCCTCCTATAAAAATGATGTGTCATGTGTTTCTATAAACAACCATACTCTTTTTTAGATAACATATTAGCAAAAGCCTCAATTTTGGTTAGTTATCTTTATTCTTCACATCTCTTACTTTTATTTCACTTTACATTACTTTGTAGGTGATCTTACATTGATATTTATTTCATTTAAGGATCTTTTTTTGTGTTCTTAAATTGACATTTCTTTCATTTTCATCTCTTTATTTATATTCTTATCTTATATTAATAATTGTTTTCATTTTGACATATATTTATTTATGTCCTTATCTTAAATTGACAATTATCTTCTATTTAAATATCTGTATTTGTGTTCCTATTATACATTCATATTTCTATCATTATCATTTAAATTTTCATCATTCTCATTTTGTTCTTATTCAAAATATTTTAAAAAGTTTTATCTATTAGTAATTTTGGTTTCACATTTTCATTTTATTTAGATGCAAACTATTTAATTATAAATATCTTTGACCATGCATTTGTTAACATTTTATAGAATATAATAATGCATACATCCTACCTTTTGTCACATCATATATAACAATAAACACATGTGATAGAGAGAAAATAAAAAAAATCCATAACGTCTATAAAGATTTTTTCATGTAGCATATAAAAGCCAATAACATGTGCTATAAAAATAGATACATCCATGAATCCATGAGTCACAAATTCATACATCTATATATCGATATAAAGTATGATACAATACAACATGATATGATCATAGTATACAAACAACCTGAGGTTGAGGTATATCATGAGGATGTGATGTACTACCCAAAAATGATAAATACTACCCTTCATAATAATATGATGTAGTGATCATGTCTATGATCGTAGACCCTCTACTTGTCCCTCTAAATGGACCATCTATTCCTACACCTATGCTAAATATCAATTTATATCCAAATGCATAGATCCTTTTCTAGCCAAAATTTACCACACTCATAACTACCCATCAAAAAATCCTAGTGGCATTACTACCTGAGCTGCATTTGATAGTATTTGTAGCTCTTGAATTGCCTCACTAAATAATTGAAACCAACTTGCATAAATAGGTGATGAACACACCACATGATCATCCATATGCATAGTATCATGATAAGGTGGCATGCCATTCAATATATCTTAATGGCATGTCTCCATTATGATCATCCATCTTATCTCCTAAAATATAATATCTATAAATATCAATCTAAAAATTACATAGCCGATCACATATATATCTCAAAAAACATACATATATGTAGCATGTATCTCTATATCAAATCAGAATAGTCATAATACACCACATATTACTCACCAATAGTCATTATGTCTACTAAACCACCAAACACATACTATGATACATGATTCTATAGTGGCACAAAAACTATATATTGACCAGGTTAAATCACATAAGCATCACATGCTTCATTACGAATCCACCTCATAATAGTCCAACTCAGTGCAAGATGAATGGCTAGGTCTTCTTGTGTTTTTGGCTCTATGTATGGTTATACTAGAGCCTATCTATGTCTCTATGATTATGGTTGTGGTTTTGGTATATATTATCGTGTTAAAATATAATTTACTCTGTTTACTTTTTTTCATTAGAATCTATGTATAAAAACCCTCACTCGATGATTTTGTATATCATGATCATATATTTGCATCCCTACACCTCATACTCCATGCCACTCCTTTGTATTTCATGCCTATGATATTAGGAATACTATTAGATCTAATGGATGTGGAAATATAAATTTCCATTGTATATGTGCTTTTAGGCATGGCTCCACCCACCACCAGTAATACATAGCAATTAACAATTAACCCTATGTCTTAATATTAATTTTCCATGTCTTTCAAGCATCTTTTGTGCCTTGATATTATTGATAAATAATATACCTTTATGCAATAATATTTAATGTTAGATCATGTTTTATAATATGTACCATGCAATCTTATGTCCAACATCATATGCATGACAAGGCATCATATACTACATGTTATAATCCTATAGGTTTATGCACAGGGAATATCTCATAAATCTAGCTAGTCAACAATACAAGGGGACCCATAATCATGCACCCCCATAATAAAATACTATAAATTCATGCACTATCTACACCTAAATTCATATAACGTTCCCTTCTCTAACATAGATTGACATAATATAATATTGTACAATGGGACCATCTCATCCAATTTATGATAGATCACACAACTTTTCACAACTCTAATGATGACCTCTAATATATAAAAATTACTAACACAAACACATCAAATAGGTAAAATTGAAATCACACTTAGATATACCTCTTAGATATAGTTGACCATAAATCTAATGATCACTTCTAAGTGTCTATATAAGGTGTATCACACACCCTAAGTGTGACTAAAATATAAAATCTGCATGGACATCCTCTATGGTAATATCCACCTTAATGGTATCCCCATCTGACACCCATCTAAAATTACTATCCAATCTCTCCCATGTTTCTAAGAATATGGCCTCTAACTCAAAATTTAGAGGAATCCATCATATCTCCATAATCCCATAGAATCCCAAGGTAGTCACTTGTGCTTAATTTATTTTAGTAAATTTATTATCCACACTACATCTACTAATCCCCGTAACCTCTTTCACATCTAAACAATATAAAACAATAAATAGATTATCAGATCTCTCTCCAAATGATAATCAAATGTATTATAAAACTCAAAAATAATTAAATAATATAATTAACTACTTCATTGTCAATGTTTTCTTCTTTGTCCATATTTTTAAAACTATATTATACATGCAATTAATAACATTGACCTACTCTATCCTAATATGTCAGCCATGTATCCTACTACATCAGCTTGTCATCTTTCATACTAAGTTATCTAGATATAATGTCATCATCCACTTATATTAACAGTATCATCCAAATTGTATATCATAAATAAAAATTATACAATATAGACACATTTTGAAACTATGTTAGTTTCCTGTGTTTGTAACATAGTTAGTCCTAGGGTACAATGTTAGCCAACTTATTTTTCCAACATAGTGATATAGGAGCATCATTATAAATATTCAAGATTGTACTTGGTTGGGTTGGTATAGGGTCTTTATAGTATTTAAATATCTTTCAACACAATAAAAACACCTTGTAAAAGTCTTAGAATTTATTCTAAGTAGGTTTGAAGTCTTGAGTAAGGTTTCCCTTCAAAAGTGTAAATTTGAATTTTAAAAAGTACTATATGTAAATACAAGGAAAATTTTACTCATTTATGAGTTATTATAAGTTTTCATTTGCATTTTATGGGTTTAAAACATAGATTACTATCTTCTTTTCCTTCTTGGTGTCATATTCATCTTTAAATGTCAAAATAAGGAAATTATAACAAAATACTATTCATAATAAGCCAATTTCTATCTTAAGTTTGAGAAGTTGAGAGAGAATCTCAACCAAATTTGAACACTATAATCTTTAGATATGTTTTAAAAACTTGATAAGCATCAAATATAATAACTTGGAGACATTAAAGTACTTTAAAAAACATAATATGGAAAAATTCTCATCAATTTGAAGACTAACGATAATCTACAGTTTGAAAATAAGGGTTTGTGACTTATAAAAGAACAATTTTCTTACAAATAATGATCTAGTGTCAATTGAATCAAGTGTATTATTTTTATGTTGTATTATTGAGATTAATTCAAATTTTAATTTTTTTCACCCAATTTAAAGGTTTTATTATCAAAACCCTCAAATTCCTATTTTCTATGTACTTGAAGTCACTTAAAGCACATGTAAATTGACGCACAAGTCTAGTTTAGGAGGATTGGAATGGTTGAAAGAGTTTAACAAAAGTATCTTATAAGTGTTATTAATATCAAAAGATTCCTAGAATTTATTTATAATACCAATATTTGATATTTTTAGTATTCTTTCCATCCCTGTAGTGGACCAATTTTTCCTAGATAATTTATGAATAAATATATCAATAGAGTACTTTCCTTGTACGTATAAGTTAATTAGTTATTATTTAATATACAATACATTTTGGAGATCAAAATTATATCTATTATTGATATTTTTGGCACTTTCCTAATATATCTTATCTTTGATGTTTTCCAACCATATGTTTACATACCATGATTCTATCATGAGTTTTATAATACCAACAGGGAGTTGGATCCAATTGTAATTATTTTCTAAGCAAAAAGAAACATTATAATGGGAAAGATTTTTTTTTTTTTTAATCAAGAGATATTGAGGATTCTGCTCTAAGAGTATATGCATTACTTATTTGTATATTCTATGAAGAACAATCAAATAGATAGAATCTTGGTGGTATTCTAGAAAAATCTTTGATTGTATCTTATAAACAAAGTTGAAACTTGTTGGACAAATAGTATAAGATTCTAGTGAATTAAAAAAAGGGATTTCCAAGCCAATATAATGATAGCCATTTTAAATTTTTAAAAAAATCGTATTTACAATATGATGTCCAATGGCTAAAGGAATATCTAAAGCAATATACTAAACATAAATATAATTATTTATAGTATAGATGGGAAAAGGTGTAGGAGTATGGATCAAAATTTTGAGAATATAAGGATAAGAAAAATTGACATCAGATCATGAGTATTTTAACAGGAGAATGCTTTAGAATCACACTACTACTTTATCTCTTTTCCTCAATGTATGGTTTTATGGATTTATTATTTAATAGATAGTTTACTTTAAATGGATGGCTAGAATTTCATTAGGAAATAACTCCTAGAGGTATGCATATTGGGATATCAATGTCCTAGGGTATTCATTGAATAACTGATATTAGCATGACATAGTAATCCATTTGGTTTCTCAAGCATTCATAAAATCATAATGGATTTCATGGATTATGAATTTCAAGTTAAAATGGTTCTTAAAAATGGATTTATACTTCTTGGAAGTAGATTGATAGATTGGGTAAAAATATTAAAGTAAAAAAATCCACCATGGAGATATAAAAAATGACCAACTTCTTTCACACCAAAATCCAATATGTCTTGCTCTTTTTCAATTTATTAAACAACAAATTTGGTATAATTCTTAGAATGTTAATTAGGGACTAATGATCCTTATTTAATAATATATTTGGTAGACATCAAAATAGAGATGATACGCATGATGTAATAATTCTTTTTCAATGAAATTTTTAGAGGTAGAACCAAAATTAGGGAAGCATAGTATTGAATAGTATGACTCTAATATCCATGGGAGAGATTTAAGTTGAATCTCATAAGGGAGACTTTTCCATATGATCATATCCCTCTTAGTATCATCAAGACCTTCTTGTCTTTGTCATTCAAGAAGATGACTTAAATCATCTTGAAATTCAATTATTTATTTTAATTTTCTTATTTATTCTAGAATTATGTTTTCTTGTTCTTTAAGCTAGTCTAATGCTTCATCCAAATCCTTAATATCATGGAAAACACTGTCATATTTGGTAGGTACAAAAATCTAAGGATATACTTTAGGAAATGGGTATTACACAAGTTTCATATAAGGGGTGAATTCTAGCTTTGGTCCTTGGTTAACATTTTCGTCTTCTATTTCAATCAACGCATTCCTTTTTCTTAAATTCCTATGAGAAGATGCTAAGGTGGGTCTAGGAGACTGGACTCCTGAATGAAATGTAGAGGTTTGGGATAAAGATCTAGGTATAATATGTATATTATATTCACTTGTATTTTGTATTTTCCATTCCCTTTTACTCAACCTTGGGGCTAAATTTTTAAGTTAGTCAAGTTTCCATTCAGATGGAACTTCTATATCATTTATTATTCCCTTTTGTAATTTTTATATACCACTTCATCTTCTAGCCTAAGGAATGTTTTTTGTTATCTTGAGATTATTAGTGTTTGTCATGCTATACATGACCTGAATATTAATAAAAGCATACTGGAAAGGACCAAACATATTCAGGCCATACACTGATGAATACAAACCCCAACAATATGAAGATCCATGCATAACTTATTTGCATCCTTTGTCACTCAATCCTAGTATCAAGTTAGGATAATGTTTATAAAAAACTTATCCTCAATTTTAGTGACAAATAGAAGATAATTGACATGCATGACTAAAATCTAAATGTCTTCTATCCCAAAGAGTAACATAGGAGATAGGTCTAATATTAACATAGATTTTAGGTGTTATAAAGACTCTTATTAAATAAAAGTGGACAAATTAGACCTCCTCAAGACTTTGAATATATTTTATTTCATGTTTACGAAACAAATGAAGAAGATGGGTCTGGTAAGTTTTTCTTAGCTTATAAACCAATCCTAGTTCTACAGCCTTGACCCTTGGTTTGACAAAATATTTAAAAGATGAGTTATACATGATTTTGCCTAAAATATTATTTTGATGTTTAGAATTCTTATATACTTTATAATGTTTTAAAAGAGGAGTATAATTTATAATTGTACCTTCTATTGCTTCTTCTATAGCTTCAATCTGTGATGCAGATGTAGAACATTCTTCTTAATCAAATATTCTTTGTGTAGTTTATTTTAAATGCATATCATAGTATACATATAATTTTTATTCATTGAGAATATCATATCCTGGGTGAGTATCTACTCCTTTCTAGAATTCTGCCATTGCTTTTTCTCATAGAGTATCAAGGTATATAGGTCTATTGAGCATGTCCACTATGCGAGCTTCAATAAACAACAAGGGTTTGTAAATAAAATAATGTCAAGAAAAGGTTCTAAAACCTTAGGGGAGTTCAATAGATAACAATAATCAATTTACCAATGATGATTTAATATATTCGCCATTGAGAGACTCTCTGAATTATTGTGCCATTTATTACATTATCATAGTCATGTCATTCAATTACATGAGACTTCTTTTTATTACTTGTGAGTTTTAGATAATAATGATATAATGATAGTGAATATGTTGATATTTATATAATTATACCTATCACATCTTCTTAAATTCTTCATCAATTAAATAGTTAGACATATATCGAAGGACTATAATTCCAAATCTATTATGAATCTTGTAGACAAAATGCCCATACCTTTAGTTTCAACCAATGAAACTTTCTAAAACTATATGTGAATATGAAAGAATATGATTATAGATTATCCATGTATTTTTGAGTTTAAATAATACCTTTAGTGTAGAGATAAACTGACTATACCCTGTATTTTCTATAGGTGTCAATTAAGAAGTCTCAAAAGAATAAGATTTGGTTATTCTACTTTGTTCATTGATAACAAAAGTTTTATGAGTGTTTTAAAATGTATTATAATCACTGTGTAAATCTTGAGAGAGCTATTTCAAACCATTTTTTTATTTCATATTAAAAATACCAGTTAGAAGGTAGATTATGCCTAGAAAAGTGTTCAAGGTCTAAAACGTGAAAATTTTCATATTTTTCCTTCGTTGATTGATTCAAAACATGCTGGGAAGGATTTATAAGATTGTGATGGAATTTTAAATAGATTTATAAGGTTAAATGAGTCTATTGACATTCAAAGTAAGTTAATTATTCTATAAGCATGTATATTTAGGCCTGAATAGTCTTATAAAGAGCATGATTTGTTGTTAAGAGTATTCCCTTGAGAAACCAATAGAGTGATTCATTTCTCATCATCCTATGTGTCTTATAATACCTAATTAAGTCATAAAATAGACTATTGAGATGAATATCAACATATAAAATCATTATTGAGTCATAAAAGATCTATACACAATCCTAAGATAGACCGAGGACTGAGTTGAGATCTATTGTCATTAAGTGATCTAGTTAGTGTTTTAACTTAGTAAAAAAACTCTAAAATATTCATATCATTATATTAATTAATTAAATTTTTTTGTGGGTTGTTTATGAATAGAGAATAATATTTTATTAAAGGTTGTATTGATAAAAATCTGATTTAATAGTCCTACTTAATATTAAAAACTTTGAAATAGATCTAATTGAAGATTATAGTAAGAAGATCATGCATTCTGACATCAAAATTGGTATCATGGCTCAATTAGGACTAAGATATAAACCATGAAAGTTAATTCAAATCAATCAAAGTAAGGAAAACATATCAGAAAGGGAAATGGTAAAGAGCAAGAAGCGATAAAGGACAAGAGAGACAACACACTCAAGATATGTTATTTGAGGAGATGATGAGTCTCAATAATATATTACATACCATGTGTTTCACATAAATTAGATGAGTAGATACATGATACATCAGTGATAGATAATATTAGAGACATCTAAAAGAATACGTACCTATAAAAATGGAAGAAAAAGAAATGAAAGAAACATTAGGTCAATGCAATAATAGGTGTTAATAGAAAACCCAAGATAGAGTTACCTATAAATGATTGTATCCTCAATTTGGAAGACATGATTGACTAGGTAAGTGTTTTAGATAATTAATCTAATTATGATAATGTTGATGGGGATAAGAAATTAAAATTTTCCATGACAAGGCTCAAAGGTCATGCATCCCTATGGTGGGATGGAGTGTAACGAAAGAGAAGAAGAAAATGTAAGCCTAAAATTAAGAGATAGGATAGGATGGTGGCAAAACTCAAAGGAAATATTATGCCTAGAGATTATGAAATAGTTTTTAAAATAAAATTTAGAATTAAAAAAGAAGAATATTTTACTTAAAGATTATATTGAAAATGTTTATAGGTTGACTATAAGAGCATGCCATATTAAGGAGGACATGGGGAAGGTAGCTGTGTATGTAAATGAACTAATATTTATTGCTCAAGATGAAATTAGTATTATTCTACATAGATCAGTAGAACAAGAATATCAATGTGCATTGAAAGTATAAGAAAAGTTGTCAAGAAGACAAACACAATAATGAAGGGGTAGAAGTAAGATTATTAGAGGTAGAGGAGAGGATGGTAATAGGGGCCAATTGTAGGTATATTAGGGAGCATAAATCAGCCTAAAAATATAAGAATAAACCACAGGAGACACTACCCAATCACGTGTAAGAGAACATTTGATAGAGGTAGAGGTATATGATTTATTAGTAGATGTTTTAAATGTGTAAATTTTAGGCATAGATCCTATTAATGCCCTGAGAATTCATCTAAAAACTAGGGAAGTGTTCACATAACTGAATATGATGAAGAGGATAGTGTTTTATCATCTATTTATGAAGATGATCATAAAAGTGGTGAATAATTACTTATGAAGAGGGTGCTTCTTAAGCCTACTAAAGAGATCCAAGAACCACCTAAGAGGAAGAAACTTCTCAAAACCACTTGCAAAACATAAGGCAAGTATTGTCAAGTTATTATTGACAGTAGGAGTATAGATAATTTGGTTTTTAATGAAATGGCCAACAAACTAAATATAAAAAAGGTAAACCATCTAAATTTCTATAAAGTATCTTTCTTAAAAAAGGGTCATCACATCTTAGTGAATGAATAATATAGAGTTCCAAATAGAAAGTTATAATCATGAAGTCATGTCTAATGTGATGACTATGGATATTGTCATGTTCTTCTAGGTAGACCTTGGCTGTATGATATCAAAACCCATTCATGATGGGCAAAGAAACAACTATACCTTTAAAAAAGAGGGACATAAGCATATACTTCTACCAATAAATGAATAGGATGAAGTAATAAAAAGAAGTTTTAATATGTTGTTGATATGTGACAAAGATTTCTTAAAACAAATAAATAGGGATGAATAAATTAATATTTCATTTTATCAACAAAAGGTAGTCGTTAAAACTCATAAAGATATTTATTTGTATTTAAAAACTCAAATTTTTCTAGAAGAACCTATGAATAAGGTAGTTGGTAACCTATTCAACAAGTTATCTCCAATAAAAGTTGTAAACTATCTTGAAAAGTTTATAACAAAAGTTTATTTGTTTAAGGAAATAACCATGGGAAATAAGTACAATTCATTTTCAAAAGAGTGAGGATTGAGTAAAGAAGAAAAAATTGTCTTGAAAGACAATAATGAAAATTTCAATGTTGAGAATAAGGAATGTTACAACATATCCATGATTGAAGAGAAGAATAATGGAAAGTAAAATAGTAATAAGAATTATAAAATGAGAGAAATAGCCATCAATAAATTGGAACCAAAGGTTCAAGTGCAAGCCAAAGTATATGAGACAAAGATAATACTCATAGCCGATGAGAAAGAACCTTAAAAATAATATTTAATATGTTTATTTTATTAACATGTTTGTCCAATATGCAATTACAATAAAATAAAATAAGGAGACAATGAAATTGAAAGGTATAAATATCTTTCTCAAAGAAGATAATCCACCAACCGTATAGGTAACCAATCACAAGTAAATGAAGAAAATAAAATAACTTATACACCCAAACTCATATCCACTAAATAGGCCATGGGATATAAGATAACTTTTAAGTAATTACAAAATGAATAATGTTAAAGATCATAAACTCATCAAGAACAACATGATATAAATTACAACCCATGAACAAGAGTTCATGAAAAGATCTTTTATTTTACACTAGTTGTGTGATACAAGAGCATCATTTTTAATATTCAAGATTGTACTTCGTTTGGTTAGTATACAGTCTTGATATTCTTGAAATATCTTGTGACACAATAAAAAAACATTTTCCAAGTCATATAAGTTAGTCTAGGTAGGTTTTAAATATTGAATAAGTTTTCTGTCCAAAAGTTCAAATTTAATTTTTCAAAAGTCTTTTATGTCAATATATAGATAATTGTACTCATTTATGTCATTATGATTTGTCACAGGTATTTTATGAGTTTTTAATACATATAAGAGTCTTCTAGTTATTTCTAGTTTTATAAACATCCTAAAATGTCAAAATATTTCAAATACAACAAAATATTATTCATAATAAGCCACTTTCTATCTTAAGTGTGATCGGTTGACAGAGAATCTCAATGAAATTTGATCATTCTAAGCTTGAGAGAGGTTTTAAAAAACATATTATCATCAAATCTATCAAAGTGGGTAAGTTCAAGTCCTTCAACAAACATAATGGAACCAAATTATCATCACCATGAAGACTAATGATAGTCCACTATTCAAAAAGAGGGGTTTGTTTCATATAAAAGTATAACTTTCTTACAAATATAGGACTTGTGTCAATTTAATCAATCGTATTTCTATTTTTTTTACTGTATGAATAATATCCATTTAATTTTGAATTGGTTTTGCACTCAATTTAAAGCTTTTCTTATCAAAACCATCAAAGTCATGTTTTCTATATAATTTTAGTAATTTACAGTCACATAAAGCATGTAAAAAATGATGCACGAGTCTAATTTAAGGATTGTAAGGGTTTAAATAATTTATTAAGAGTCTCTTATAAGTGTTAGTAATATCAAAAAAATCCTAGACTCTATAAACTATTAATAAGAAGCTTTTGGATTTCGTGTGTTTTGTAAAACCCTAAAATGGGAATATTGAAGAAAAAAGGCCCATAAATTTAGTTTCAACTAGTGAAGCCTTGTAAAAAATTATGTTAATTTGCTTGAATATAATTTCTAGATAATCAATAAGTTTTTCAATTGAAATAAGCTTTGTAGTGCAAATAAAAACCAATTGTACATTGTATTTCCTATAGGTCTCAATTGAGAAGTCTCAAAAGGTATAAGAATTGGTTATTTTGGTTTTTTCTTTGATAACATGTTTATTTGTGAGATTTTATTGAGGTAGTATAATCATTTTATAATAATTGATATAATTATTTCAAACCATTTGTTGATTGCATAGGACTAAGACCAATTAGAAGGCAAATTAGGCCTTGGAAAGGGTTTGAGGCCTAAAAAGAGAAAAGTTGAATATTTTTGCTCTATTGATTTATTCTAAACTTTATGTGAAGAATTTATAGTATTTTGAGTGTATTATAAACAACTTGATAAAGGGAACTAAGTACTTTCACTTTTGAAAATAAATCAAGGGTTCTTTAAGTAGGTAGACTTAGGCATGAGTTGTCCTATGGAAAACTAGATTTATTATTAACTTTATTCCTTAGAAAAACTAATAGAGTGAATGGTTTACCATCATTATAGCTGATATATAATACATAAATAAGTAATCCAATAAACTATTGAGATGAATCTCAACCTATAACATTTAAATCCCATGGGTATAAAGATGATTGCAAATATTATCACTATGTGCATTAAATATATTTTTTATTTCCCCTATTTCACCTTATGTTATTTTTATTTTATATCCGAAACACCTATGGAATAACATATATTATTTTAAAAATATTCATTTTCCATACAAAATTTATGGTGATCTAAATAAAAACTCCAATTCACAAAATTAAAATTATAAAAAATATTAAAAAAAAACTAAAAAGGAATATTCACAATGATATTATCTTTCAAAGTTGGAGTCTAGATAAAATAAACATCAATACCAATATAAATGAGGAGGATAGAAAAAAAATACATATTTAATACAAAACAATTTTTCTCAAAGCTAAATAATTTATAAGATTCACTGAAAATTAGCTAGTTTTTACTAAATCTAGCAGGGACATAAGTTTAGATAAACACAAGCAAATGTCAAAGGAAATATTCATTATGAAATCTCCCATTGCATAGTTTCATTATAAAAACATGCCAAAGTGAATTGCAAATAATTATGTTCAATGAATATAAAATAAAATAAAACCAATAATTTATTCTAAAAATTACAGATCCCATGTAAAGTCCCTAAGAGTATTTTTTTCTTTTAAATCTAAGAAAAATCCAATGTATATATAAGGGTTTAATTGACCACCACCAAATCTAAAAAATAATTATTTGAAAATTTAAATAAATGTATTTCTAATCTAATAACATAAGTAAAATATCCACTAAAAACCTATTCAAATTCAAATAATAATACTAAAAATGTTATCTTTTTTCCACATCCATGAAATAACTTTTCAAATGAATTGGGCATCAGATGGCCATGAAAGTCCCTTTGAATATTTGAGTACAAACCTTTTAATAAATGTCCATATGAGGCATGTCCTTTACTGGTTTCCTAAATAGTATTTAAAATTTGGCAATTAAAATGTAGGATGATGTAAAGGATTGTCATGATAAATAGTGATTAACTTGGAATTGTATATATTTTCAGCTACATTTGCTATAGTTTTATTGTAAAGTGACATATTTATTTTGATTGGATCATATTCTTTTTATACAAACCTATGATCATGGTTTATTAGTGTTGAATCTTCCCTAATTCAAGAATATTCTATTTTCTTAAATTTAGTTTTGGAAATTTAATTGGACTGGTAAAGAGCACTATGTTATCTAAATTTTTGTGATGTAAATTAGATTTCAAGGTTGGATTACCTATCATTTACAACTAATTCCATAGTTATGAGTATCAATCTCTCTCACTCTCACACACACACACACACACACACACACACACACACACACACACACACACACACACACACACACACACACACACACACACACACACACACACACACACACACACACACACACACACACACACACACACACACACACACACACACACACACACACGTATATGTATGTATGTATATATATGTATTTGTGTGTGTGTGTGTGTGTGTGTGTGTGTGTGTGTGTGTGTGTGTGTGTGTGTGTGTGTGTGTGTGTCTATGTATATGTATGTATGTATATATGTATGTGTGTGTATATTTATAAATATATATAAATACATTACACACACACACACACACAGTGTTGATGCTTGTCTAACTACTCTAATGCTTACTCTGGATGCCAGACTACACTCTTTGGATGCTAGAATGTATATTCTAGATATTCATTTAAAAAATAAGAAAATATCAGCATAGATAAATTTTATCCTAAAAATTATTATATATTTGGATTCCTCTAAGAAAACTAGACAAGTTCAAAAAAAGAATCATCTTGATTTGAATCCATATGCTAAAGTTATGCTCATTGAAGGTTTTGGTGGATGACCAGAGGCTCTAAACATCCAACCAAAGGATCTAGACACCTAAATAGAGGCTCTGAATAGATGAATAGAATCTCTAATTGCTCGATTAGAGGCTCTGGATGATGCCCATAATTTCTGAATGCCTGTCCAGAGCCTCCAGTTGGCTAACTAGAGGCTTTAGTTGACCATCTAGAGCCTTTGGTCATCATCCAAAGCCTCTAGTTGGGGGTCTAGAGCCTCTAGTTGTAATCCATAGCCTTTGGCTAGGTGGGAATATCCTCCTATCATCATTTAAAGCTTCAAATAAGCATGACATTTGCATATGGAATTAGATTAAGATGATTCTTTCTATAACCCTATCTAATTTTTTGAGAGGAATCTAAATATGTAATTAATATTATGTTACAAGATATCAATTATATTTTTTTTTCTATTTTTAGATGAGTGTCTAGAGCATGCAATCTAGTATCTCAAGCATGAGTCTAGCATCCATAGGGTATGGACATTGTCTATAGGGTTTGGATGCCATCCATAGGGTCTAGACAACAACTATAGGGATTGGGCAAAGGCACCTAAATGTTATGGTCAAGTGAAACCTAGGATTCATCTTCAGAATGAAACTACTTTCCCTTTAGTTCACCAAGAAGTTGAAACATACTTTTCAATATTGACCAAAATTTTACATAAGAACATTTCCTAAGAGGCCCTAAAAAAATGCTGATAATGATATTGTTGAGATAATCTTTCCACTTTACAGTGCCCTATATAAATAATAATGGAATATTGAATTATCTTGAGATTACATGAATATACACTATAAAACCACCAAAAGTGGTGTAAATGATGAGTGCAAATCATGACCTATAAATATGAGAAATTTTTAATGCCAAAGATGGAGCAAAAGATACATACGAACCCATTTGAATTGAAGTGATGATAACAGAGGCATCCGGATGAGAATACATATCCAAGTTAATAAAAAAAGAGAACATTGTGGAATCTGAAGTAATATATAACACAAAATGTGAGGTGATAGTGCAAAGTCTCGTTGTTAGAAGAAAGTTGAAAAATATTTTTTTGAAATTTCTTCACAAATGATATTACCATTAAAAAAATATTAATTTTCAAATTTATGTTTAGATTTTTTGTCCCTACAATATAAAAACTTCAAACTAAATATAAAATCATGACTAAAATACATATAACATAATATTTGAATATGATGATGATGATAAAAGCCTTAAAAAAGTTCAGGATACCATCAACAAGCACTTATCACTCATATATCTTCAATATCTTCTAACATTCAAGGTTGTTGGTCGATTTCTCAGAATTTAATGAGTATTTATGTGGAGTAAACACTTGAATATAAGGTCATGACTTATATACTATTCTCCCTATCTCGAACGGTATAGGATTACATGAATTTCGATTTTACATATTTTGAATGTCACCTACTCTGCTAACAAATTGAAAAAAAGGTGCAAATGCCAGCGTCACCGCTATCAAATTGGTAAAAATAAATTTGTGCCGTATTCTATTTCGTCATCTAATATCAGAACATGTGGAGATAATCTAGACATTCCCAAAATAAAATCGCCATCAACATTTGATGATACAATTAAACTCCAATCTCTCGGATGCATAAAATCATAACTAAGCACCGAAATCAAGACAGATAAAACCAACCGTTTCGAGACCAAGATTCTCGACATACTGATGACTTTTAATAAATATAATGAAAGAACAAAATAAAAACACAATAAAGTTAAAGTCTTTGTTTTATATTACATTGGATTTCACCTCTTACCCACCATATATCCCCAAAAAAAAATACAAAAAGATATATTTGTTTATATAAAAATATAATGAGGATTTTTTTAAAAAAAAAAAAAAAGACATTATGCACTTTTTAATTTGGGACATGAGTGGTTGTGATATATATATACAATTTATTAAAATAAGTTTAAGAATAAAATAGGGATTTTGTGACTTCATGGCTTTGTGATTATTAGTATTTTCATAGTAACAATAACAAATTGTAAACATAAACCAGTTTTTATTTCACATAATAAATAGAGCTATTAAAAAAATCAGTGAAGAAACATATCATGTCTAAAGAAAAAAATAAAAATAAATCATACACATAATTTCTAGACACGAAGGCCACAAACCCAGCATAGTAATGGTTACTTGCAACACAACCTTTCATGATCTAAAACTAAATACTAATGAATATTTTCAAACATACACAAGATCCAATAAAAGAAAAGCATTATGATTATTCACTGAAAAATTATCATTTAATATTATTCATTGTAAAAATAAAGAAAATTCTATTAATCTGTCACCATTGCTTTTCACCTTTGAAATAACAAAAATGAACCATAAATTTAATCCAACTTTCATTTCATATGTATTAAATATAACTATTATTGAACAAATACTAAACAAACCCAATAGTTATAAAGGAAAAAGCTAAACAATACTTATACACAATCATTATATTAGAAGCCCATATATTCATCACAAAAATGACTACTTGCAAGGAAACATTATTTGACCTAGAAAGATATATGATGTAATTTTTTTCAAAAATACACAAGATCTAATAAAAGTAAAGAACAATAATTATTCAACATTATCCATTGTAAAAAGTCTTTCCAAGATTTTGTTACCTCTTACACTTTTATATTTAAAAAAGTTCATATAAACAATATCCTTGTCAATATTGTCATTAGTAAATAAAAATAAAATCTAGTTAATAGGACATTCAATAGACAGGTAGGAAAAGAAAATTATTTTATAACTAACAAAATGCATTATATATTTAAAAAAATTGAGAGAACTATTTTTCACTAATTAAAAAATAGTTATCTAATTAAAAAACTATTTTATAATTAATATAATATAAAACAAATAATATTTTAAGATAAAAAAATAAATTATTTTTCAAACAAATCATATCCAAAATATTACACTTAACAACTATGAGAAAGTGATAACTAACAAAGGAGCACTAATAATAAAGTTGAAACCTATATGCCTTACATTTGGCACTTAGGGTAATCAATAAAAAGTATTCTACTTTGATTGTGGGAAAATGGCCTAGGTTATCATAAACAATAATTTACAAGTGCCGCTTCTTCCTATTTGTCACGGATCTTCGTAGAGCCGATGACGTCCACAAGTTTGCCGAGTTTGACTGTGTATCACTTTCTGGAAAATATTGCTACTCTGGTGTCAAATATTGTCAGAATACTGAGCTAAATGCTGCCCAAGAATGCTGTCCTTATAAATTGCTCATGTCTTGAACATGGATGGCTTTTAATGCAGCATACACCCAGCTGGTATTGGTGCTGATGATGAGATCTTGTAATTGCATCATAAATAGGATTATTCCCTCCGTTATGCACAAGTTGGATTTTATGATTAAATTCCAGCGATTTAGTCAAACTCAGTGAGGAATAATCGTGTTGGGACAAGTCAGAATAAGCGGCACCGTGTCCAATTGCACCACGGCGCTCCATCACCGCTGACATTTCGCCCATTAGTCTGAATGGACAATCCGTTAATGTTGAAATTACGGATGGAACTTCAACACTGGTTGGAGTGATGGCAGTTTCATCAATCGAGCTGAGACTGACCTTATTATTGTTATGCCTATTATGGTCCGCGAGGCATACTCTTTCTGGGAAGTTGAGTTTGGCCTTTTCTCCTCGAAATGTTAAAGCGGCATCGTCGCAGGCTTTGGCAGCGTCTTCAGCTGTCTCGAAAGTTCCCAGCCATACTCGAGCTGCTTTGTTCGGATCACGAATCTCCGCGGCCCATTTACCGCATGGTCTCTGCCTTACTCCTCTGTACATCCTCTTTCTGTGTTCCTGCTGCTGGGAATTCGAGTTTTGTTTGACATATGCAAGTAGGTCGCCATTATTTTTCTTCAATCTATCCAGCTGTGATTGATTTCTTTTCTGCTTTTTCTTAATACGGTTTACTTCTGATAGCCATTAAACGACAAAAAATATAAGAACAGCATATTCATTTACATGTTTTAATTAAAAACAATAATCTTCCTAACAAAGTCAGTGCCTCCAAGGCCTATATCATCAAGTTTTTTGGTTCGCACATTGTAGAGCTTCCGGGCGATTCGAAGACATTGAAGTAAACTTCAGTTGAACTAGCATCAAGGAAAACAGAGTGAAACAGATTATCTTATATCCCATGACAAAACCGCCAATTCATTCACTGCAGCGTTTTTGTATTCATTGTCAGTGGGTGCTTGCGATAAATTTGTAGTTGGGCATGTGACAGTGCCAATTATGTAATTAGCCATGTAGTTGTGTGTTAGAAGCAATTTCTTAGGGCATATGTTTATTTTCTTTTCGTTTACAAGGGAAAAAGTTCTTACCAAATCTGAAAGATCCGGCAGTTTGAGTTGTCAGCCTCAGCGATGCTTGATTTTATTTTATGTTGTAAGAAATAAAAAATGGAAAAATTTTAATCTATTAATTTTATTTTTTTATTATTAATATTTTATTTTTACAATTCATTTTTTATAATTTTATATTTATAATATATATAATATTTAAAAAGCTCTTGGAAATAAATAAATAAAAAATTCACCCATATACATTCACTTATTTACATCAACACTAACAAAATGTACTTATAGAAAATTAAAACATAAAAAGTTTAAAAATTTAAGAAAAATACAAATTTAAAACAGAAATCGCTGTTTCCGACCTGTTGTCGTTTCTGACTGTTAAAACATGCTATGGCTTGTTGCCCTTCACATTTCGTGCTACAAAGATTTTATTTCATCTCTGTAAGAGAATAAGCCGCGCCCTCTCATATAACTCTGTTGAGGGGGTAGGGTTTTTGTTGGTTAACCTAATATTAACGAAGATCACATATCTTAATCTTAAAAGTACTGTAGTCAGTAATATAAAAGTATTTTAATTTCATACACAAGGGAGTAGTCAGATATTGAACACGTTAATACGAAAATAGTGAAAACATAAAAACAAATTTTAGAAAATAGGGACTCTTAGAATTATAATATCAATTATTGACAATAGATATTATATAACAGTATTTTTGTTGATTTGGAAAAATAAATAATTTTAAAATTATAATATATGTTTAAAATTTTTTAAGAGACACTTACAAATAATTTGATATAGATTTGTAATATAGCACACATTTTATTGGTTTGAAGATCTCAAATATTTAAATAATAAAATAATTTTTTCTTATAAATTATTATTTTTTATTATTTTTTTAAAAATATTTTTTAACATTTTTTTAATATATTATATTCATATCATTTATACTTGTCTAATAAATCATTCTTAACCTCCTATAAAAATTAATATCTAAATGTTGAAAATTTTAATCACACATACCTTTCCTCCACTGACAATCCTCGTTTTTACAGCGAATAGAAGACCATACGGTTTCTGTCACCAATAATTCGCAATGACTTTAACAGTCATGAAGATGGCATGCACCGTCGTGTACCTGAAATATATGTGGTCTGATAGATTAGCGTGCAAGCTATGTCTATTTCTAGATTTTATTTTATTTTGGTTCAAAGACCTCTATATAGCTAAGGCAATTGTACTTTGTTTATGTAATTCGAACATAAGGATAAGAAAGTGTTTTGGTTTTTCTTCTATCCGTCACTTCAGTCAGAACTCAGTTCTTTTTTATGTTGAATGCCGTAGCTTTCTCTACGTATCTGAATTAGTTAAATGCTGTAGCATTTGGTTATTTAAGCTTATCCTCTACATCACACTGGTATAGAGCCACTCCGTGAATGGGCTATGGCTGGTCTCTAGAGATGATAGCTGAGCACATGAGAGAAGAGCCACAAGCTGCTTAGATAGAAGGCCATAATGGATTGTTTGAAGACAACCAACTGGATCAGTCATTATGAAGAGTACCAGCAAGCCGTTGTCAAATCATGTTCTTTATGCCATGTTGTGAAAAAAGGCAGATCGTGGTGGTATTGTAGCCTGCGTGGAGATGTGTTGAGTGGAAATGGGGTGCATTTTAACTCCATCAACCTAATTAAAGGTTACGTGAAGGAATGCGTTGGAGTGTGAATACTAGAAGTAAGAACGCCATAAGAGCATGGTAGAAGAGCAAAACCAGCTAAACGCAGGTGGAAAAAGATCATTGTTCTCATAGGAGTTGTCATCTCTGATAGCATTCAGAGCGAGCTCGAAGGAATAACACAAGGTTGATGAAAGCTTGCTGATCAGTGAATCACAGTAAATTCAATGGATAAAGTCTTTATCATAGCAGAGATGTGTGAGTCATGTTGGAGGACGTGGCTTCCAGGTCAGCATACTATTTAATTTCCCCTATCGCAGCGTATCTCTCTTGGCCATGTTGCATTAAATTCTCTTTAAACCTTTTGATGTTGTCTACATACCTATCTGCTGCGCTTACGTAATTTATTTAATGCTCTTTCTCTCTCTTGTTTTCGGCTGCTTCGAGAAAATTCTTAGACACGTCTTTCATTACGCTGTTTTAGATATTAATCTTTTTGTATGCTCTGTTTTTAAGAAGGATGAAAAAAATACAGCGAAGCTTTGCTTCTTTCAAAATCAACATATAACTATGTGGACAGTGCAGCTCTGTTAGAAAGGGTGGATGATAAAAGTTTGTAAATACATTCAGGAAAAGATTAATGCATATATAGCTATACTATATTGTTTTTGGCAATCTTACTCTCAATATTTATGTGTTATTTCAAGTCTCTGGTTTGAAGTCTGTAAATGTTTTCTGAGTTGTTTGTTCATTCTATGTATCTGGGATAAGAGAGCATTCTATGTTTGGTTGTTTATTCTGTGTTTGTCTCCAACAACCTGGTTTCAAAGCACATAAAAGCATTGGGCGCATAATTGGAAGAAAAGCGCAGGGAAGAGGAAGAAATTCAGAAATAAAAAAAGGGCAAAGAATTGCAGCAGAGACATTTGAAAGGAGGAGCATTCCAGCCAAGGTAAGGCAGAATATTTTAGTCTATTATTTTAAATAAATTGAAAAATAATCCTCACAGCAGTAAGCAAGGAAAAGGAGATTATTACTTTGAGAAATCATGGCAGACGTAAGTGAAAGTATTTTACAACCCTAAATTCCAATTTTTAATGGCAAAAACTATGATTATTAGAGCATTCAAATGAAAACCCTATATGGGATTTGGTTGAAAATGGATTCCCTAAACCAGTAGACTAGCAAGCATATCTAGTTCTTTCACAAGCAAAGAATAATTTGTGGAAGGAAAACAAGGAGAAGGATACGAAAGCATTGTTTTTTATTTAGCAGGAAATGGAGGAATTAATCTTTCCAAGAGTAGGAGATGCCATAAGATCAAAACATGAATGTGATAGTTTGCAAACAACATACCAAGGCATAAGCAAGTTGAAAACAAAAAAATTACAAATGCTTTGAAGGGATTTTGAAAATCTACAAATGACGGATTCAAATTCAATAGATTTATTCTTTACTCATGCAATGGCAATAGTAAATCAAATTAGATCTTATAGAGAAACCATTGAAGATCAAACGGATGTATAAAAAATACGTAGAAGCTTGCCTACAATGATTCAATTGTAGTAGTTATTGAGGAATCCAAAGATCTTACTCAGCTATCAATAGATGAATTAGTGGGATCACTCTTAGCACATCAACAAAGATTAAATCAATCAGGGGCATCATCATTGGAGAATACATTCTAAACTTAGCTTTCATTTAATAGAACAAGATAAAGAACAAATTACAACAGAGGTAGAAGACATTTTACACTAAGAGGTGGAAGACAAAATACACAATTTGAAAGCAGAAGACCAACATGAAGCCCATATATACATTCTACACCAATAAAACATAAAGGCAACAGTCATTTTCATAGCCAACATCAAGGTGAAAGATATGATAAAATAAACACTCAATGTTATTATTGTAAAAGATTGGGGCACTTTACAATTGAATGTAGAACAAGGTAATATGACATGAATAAACAAAAAATAAACTTTACAAATTAAAATCAGCTCAACACTAGTGAACAAAACACCATGTTGATAACATGCACTGTACCACAAGAGAGTTCTAAGGATGTATAGTTTCTAGATAGTGGATATAGCAATCACATGAGTGGGATTAAGGAGATGTTTGCAACAATGGATGATTCAGTAAAATTATAGGTAAAATTGGGCAATGATCAACAAGTATCAGTAATGGGAAAAGGGTTGATTAACATAAGAATTAAGTAGGGTGAGTAGAAGCATATCCATGATGTGTACTATGTTCTTGGATTGTAGCATAATCTAATAAGCATTGGTCAATTAGTGCAAAAGGGTATATAATATACTTTAAAAATGGTGAATGTGTAATTTTAGACAAGAAACAAAGCAATAGGTTGATTGTAAAAGTTTATGACAAAAAATAGGATGTTTTCTTTTAGAATACAAAGTGAACTATTCTTAGAGCCTCAAGGATTACAAAAGGTTTTTGAATTAGTTTTCAAATCTTCTTACAAAAATTAATCTTACCTATGGCATTTGAGATTTAGAGATTTAAACTTTTAAAAGATTACATATGTTATATAGGAAAAGAATGGTGTATTGATTGCCATCAATAGAGCGACTTAAGAGAAAATGTGACAGTTGTATACTTGCAAAGCAACATAGGCATAAATTTCCAGTTGGTAAATCTTATAGGGCAAGGCAACCACTTGAGATTGTCCATTTAGATATTTGTGGATCGATGCAAACACCATCCATAAATGGAAGTCTTTATTTTTTTAACATTTATTGATGATTTCAATAGAAAAGTTTGGGTTTATTTCTTGAAATATAAATTAGATGTATTTGTTGTTTTTAAAGAGTTCAAGGCAAAATTTGAGAAAGAAAGTGGAGATTATATCAAAATATTGAGAATCGATAGAGGTGGTGAATAGATATCAAATAATTTTCAGAATTTTCTCAAGACAAATGGCATAAGGAAACAATTTAGAAAAAGTAATACTCCTCAACAAAATAAAGTAGCTAAGAGAAAGAATAGAACAATTATGGAAATAACATCAAGTATGATAAAATCCAAACACCTACCAAATGAGTATTGGTCTGAATTGATTACATGTTCGCTATACATATTAAATAGATGTCCAACAAAAGTAGTGATAAATAAAATACCAGAAGAAGTTCGGAGCAAAAGGAAACATAATATTGCACGTTTGAGAGTTTTTGGATGTGTGTCATACTCTTTGATACCTCAAGAGTTGATAAAGAAACTAGATAATAGAGGAGAGAAGTGCATATTTGTGAGATATAGTGAACAATCGAAGGTATATAAGTTATACAATCCTATTACAAAGAATGTGATATTAAGCTATGATGTTGAGTTTTTTGAAAATGAGGCATGGGATGACAACATACAAAAAACAACTACTTTTGCATCTAGTGTTGCATAAGAGAATGCAAATTAAAATGTGAATCCTACTACACAAGCAAGTGTTCCTACAACACCTTCTAAGGAACCTACCACTCCAAATCTAACTACTCCATCAAATAATAATAGTAGTGAGTCTTCTAATCCAATGCATGCATCATTAATATCAATGTCTACAAACACTCCAAATAAAACATACAGTCTAAGGGAGATTTATGATGAAATAAAAGAGACTTAAACTGCGTATTTATGTTCTAATTTTGCATTCTTAGCACAAGTTAATCAAATTTATTTTGAAAAATTAATTAAAGATGATAATTGGATTGAAGCAATGGATGAGAAAATTCAAAAAATTGAAAAGAATGAAACTTGGGATCTAGTAGAGACTCTTAAAGGCAAGGATGTGACTGGAGTTAAGTGGGTTTATAAGACAAAGTATAATGCTGATGGGAGAATAGAGAAACACAAGGCAAGACTAGTAGCTAAACACTTCACACAACAACCTAACAATGAAACATTCACACATGTGGTAAGATTGGATACCATTAGAATAGTCTTGTCTATAATAGATCGAAATAATTGAAAGGTTTATCAAATGGATGTAAAATCAGCTTTCTTAAATGGCATTTTGGATGAAAAAGTGTACATAAAATAGCCACCTGGATATGAAATTTTAGGACAAGAACATAAGGTATATAAGCTAAAAAAGGCACTATATGGTTTGAAGCAAGGTCTGAGATCTTGGTACAAAAGAATAGATTCTTATTTCATGAAAAATGGGTTTACTAGATATGAAAATGAACAACCTTCTATGTGAAAGTGAATAATCAAGGGAAAATCTTGATAATTTGTTTTTATGTAGATGATTTGATATTCATAGGTAACATGTCAATTAACTCATTTAAGACGACCATGGAAAGTGAATTTGATATGATTGATTTGGTGCTTATGAGATATTTTCTTGGGATAGGGGTAATTCTAAGTATCAAGGCATATTTATATGTCAAATTAAGTATGTTAGTGATTTGTTGAAGAGAATCAAGATGACAAAAGTGAATCCAACCCCTATACTAGTTGCATTGAGTTTAAAACTTAGCAAGGATGAGAAAAGTGCTAGTATTGATGCAACTTTATTCAAAAGATTAGTTGGCAGCCTCATGTATCTAACTGCCATAAGATTGGATATCATGCATGGGGTTAGTCTCATTTCTAGATTCATGGACAAACCAAAGGAATCACATTGGAAAGATGGGAAAAGAGTTTTAAGGTATATCACTAGAATAAAGAGATTTTGGATTTTGTATACATATTTAGATGATTAAAAATTGATTGGATATACAGATAGTGATTGGGGCGGAAGCTTGGATGATAGGAATAGTACTTATAGATATATTTTCTATCTTGGATTCAATGCTATCTCTTGGGCATCAAAGAAGCAACCAATTGTGACACTCTCATCAGCTGAAAAATAATATGTAGCAGGGATATTAGTAGCTTGTCAAATAGTATGGATGAGAAGAGTACTTTTAAATTTGAGGCATTTACAAGAAAAACCTATGATAATTTATTTTGAAAATAATTCAGCAATTTCTTTAACTAAAATTCATGTCTTTCATAAACAGAGAAAGCATATTGATATAAGACATCATTTTATTTGATAATTGGTTGAAAATGAAGACATTTATCTTGAATTTTATAGGTCTAAAGATCAACTTGCTGATATATTTACCAAGCCACTTTCATAGAATGTGTTTGAGCATCTCTGGGAAGAAATTGGAATAACAAACATACATGGTAGTGAAGGTTAAGGGGGAGTGTTAGAGGATGTGGCTTTCATCTCAACATTCTATTTAATGTCGCCTATCACAACTTATCTCTCTTCACCATTTTACATTAAATTCTCTTTAAACCTTTTGCTATCGTCTGCATACCTATCTATTATTCTCACCTAATTTATTTAATTCTCTTTCTCTCTCTTGTTTCCATCTACTTCAAGAGACTTATTAGACACATCTTTCATTAATATATTTTTTATATTAATCTTTTTGTATGATATTTTCTACAAAAGGAAAAAAATACAATGAAGCTTTGCTTCGTTCTAAAGCAATAGATTACTATGTGGGCAGTGCAACTATATTAGGAGTGGATTATGAAAGTTTGTAACGACATTCAGGCAAAGATATATATATATATATATATATATATATATATATATATATATATATATAGTTTGACAATCTTACTCTCTATATTTTTGTGTTATTTAAAGTGTCTGGTTTCAATTTTGTAAATATTGTTTGATTTTTTTGTTCATTCTACTTATCTAGCATAAGAGATCATTCTTTGTTTGGTTGTTTATTATGTGTTTGTCTCCAACAAGTGAAATCAAAGAAGTGAACTAAATCCATATCATGACTTCAACAAAGGGTGAGATTTAGTATCATCCACCAACATTTGATGGTCAAAACCATGATGTATGGGCTGAGAAAATGAAAATGATAATGTTATACATTTTTTCATGGGAGTGTGTGGTCACTAGATTCATAAATATGTCTGACCAAGCTACGTAGAATGCATTGTCAAATACCTAGAAGACCGAGTTCAAGGAGAATCAGATGAAAGATGTAAAATCATTGAACCTAATGGATACATGTATGGAAGAAGCAATATACCCTATAATAGTATTAGTGAACAACTAGAAAGAGGCATGGTAGATTCTTCAAAACATTTACAAAGGCATTGGCAAGGTGAGGTTGGTGAAACTCCAACTATTTAGGAGAGAGTTTGAAACTCTTGAAATGAATGATGCTGGGTCCATTTCATATTTTCATACAAGACTTTATAGACTAATAAATCAATTAATAATTAATGGTGAAGTTAAGGAAGATCAAAGGATTTTTGTTAAAATCAAGAGAAGTTTCAATTAAGGCTTGATCTGGTTGTCATTGTAATTGAAGAAATTAAAGACCTTTCAAGATTGATAGTGGATGAGTTGATAGGTTCACTACAAACCCATGAGTAGTGGCTAAATATACCCACTCCTTTTTCCCTATAGCAAGCCTTCAAATCCCATACCATCATTATAGGCATGTGAAGAGGAAGAAACTTTAGAGGCATAGGAAAATGAAGAAGCTATTATCAAAGAGCAAGCTCAAATAGCAAAAAAGGACCAAACAACTCATAGTCAGACTCCCAAGACAAGAGGAGGAGCAATACCTAAAATTAAAGGTATGAGAAAAGTAATGTTTAATGTTACTATTGTCACAAGTATGGTCATTTTTGTAGTGAATACAAAAGGAGGTAGCAAGACCAATTAAGGCAAAGTGTGAATGTAGATAATGATAAAGTAAGTGAATTTGAATAATTTTCAAACACGTTCATTATATGCAATATTGCTTATTAGAGCAATGATGAGGTTTGGTTCTTGGTAAACTCTTGTAGTAACCACATGAATGGTAATGAAAGTTTGTTTGCCTCCATTGACAAAAACATTCAGTTTGATATTAAGATGGGAAAAAATGAAAACATTCCAATTGTGGGTGGAGGCACTACCATCACTTGCACTAAGCGAGGTCAATGAAGATCAATTCAGAACATCTACTATGCTCCAAAGATAAAACACAATACCTTGAGTGTTGGATAGTTGGTCCAAAAAATATATAGAGTCTTGATGGAAAATGAAAAATGCATAATCTTTGAGAAGGATGCAAGCAAGAGAAACATAACTATGGTTCAAATGACAAAGAATCACATGTTTCTGCTCAAAATGCAAACTAATTTTCCTAGGTAGATAAAGATTACAATAGTACTTCAGTAAGCAACCTTCAATACAATCATCAAAGCCACATATAGAGTCTGAAACTTAAGGTATGGGTATTTAGGTTATTATGGATTAAGCCTTTTGTCTATGAAAGACATCATTAGTGGACTATAAATAATAGTAAAACCTAATAGAAAATGTGAGGCATGCATCTTAGGAAAACAACATAGACAATTGTTTCAATCAGGGATATATATGAGGGCAAAAACACCATTGAAATTGGTACATTTAGATTTGTTTTTTTCAATGAAAACTCTCACTTTATCCTAGAATGCATATTTAATAACCTTCATAGATGAATACAGTAGGAAGTCTTGGGTTTATTTCTTAAAGAATAAATCTAAAGTATCTAAAAAATTCAAGTAGTTCAAGGCATTAGTTGAGAAATAAAGTGGGCACTTTATTAAGGTCCTCAAAATAGATAGAGGGGGATAGTATGTATTTAAAGATTTTTTGAGGTTTTATATGAATGAAGTCACTAAAAAATAATTTACCACTAGGTACAATACACAACAATATAGATTGGCTAAAATGAAGAATATAACCATCCAGGAGATTGTTTTGAGCATGTTGAAGGCCAAGGGAATTTCAAATGAATTTTATGGTGAATCTATATCAACAATAGTATACTTGTTAAGCAGATGTCCCACAAAGACTATACAAGACATGATTCCATAAGAAGTGTGGATGAACATAAAATATAGCATGGAGAATCTAAGAATCTTTGGGTGAATGGCATAGGCAATTGTACTAAATGAGAAAAGGTATAAGTTTGATTATAAGGGACAAAAATGGATCTTCATTGTCTATAGTAAAAAGTCTAAAACATATCCACTATACAACCCTATTGCGAACAAGGTCGAGACCAAAATGATGTTGAATTCGTTGAAAATGAATCATGGGATTATACTATTGACACTACCTCGGGTATCTCAGTATCTATACCCATAGATGATGTAGAAGGTGAAAATGAAGATAGTAAAGCTAAACCAGTCATAGATCAACATAGTGAGCCTTTGGCAACACTTCCATCTTCATCAAACACAAAACATACTTGTTATTCAAATAAATCCAACAATAGTTCAAATCCAACCCTTGTTTTTCTAATAGCAATAAAGATAAGGAGTTTGAGGGAGATTTGTAATAATATAAGGTATGAAAATTAAAATATGAATTTTGCTTTATTTTACCATACGGATTATACATGTTTTGAAGATGCAATGAAATAAGAGAAATGGTGTAAGGCCATGGATAAGGAAATAGATGCAATAGAGAGAAATAAAACATGGGAGCTATCTAGATTACCTAAGGGTAAATAGTTGATCATTAGTAAGTGGTTCTAGACCAACAGTAATTGAAAAGGAAAAATTGAGAGGCATAAATCAAGATTGGTTGTTAAGGGATACAAACAAAAACCTATAATAGATTAAGATGAGACATATTCACATGTTTTAGGAATGAAAAGTGTGTGGGTTATCTTAGAAATAGTTACCCAACACAAGTGGAAGGTATATAAAAAGGATGTGAAGTTTGCCTTCCTGAATGGAGTGCTCAAAGAAGAGGTATATGTGAATCAACCACACGGATATGAAGTCCCAAGACAAGAAGACAAGTCTATAGCCTGAAGAAAGAAGTTTATGGGCTTAAGTAAGCACCAAAGACATGGTATAATATAATTGACTCATATTTTAGTAGCAACAACTTTAGGAAAGATAGTAGTGAGCCCACACTTTACATCAAGGTAAGTCATGGTGAGATGTCAATGATTGTTTTAATATATATATCATATGATCTTTACACTAAATAATGATCCTTTCATTGTCGAGTTCAAACAAGTAATGAAAATGGAATTTGAAATGACACACTTAGGTTTTTAAATTTACTTCCTTCATATAAAAGTATAACAAATAGATCATGGAATATTTATCTCTCAATCCAAATATGCCATTAAAATGTTGAAAATTTTCAAAATGTTGAACAACAAGCCTATGTTAACACCAATAACCATAGGTTTGAAATTGAGTAAATAATATTACAATAATGAGGTGAATCGAACCTTATACAAGATCATGGTACGAAGTCTATTGTGCTTAACACCATCTAGACCTGACATAATATATGTAGTAAACCTAGTTTCTAGATTCGTGGAGAAACCTAAGGTTACACACTGGCAAGCATGTAAGAGACTTTTGAGATATGTCAATGGAACCAAGAACGATGGCATCTTATATACTACATGAAGTGAATTTGAGCTGGTTGGCTATACATATAGTGATTGGGGGGGTAGTGTAGGTGACAGGGAGAGCACATTAGGATATGTGTTTAACATGGGTTTAAGATCCATTTCATATGCATCCAAAAAGTAACCTGTAGTTTTTCTTTCCACAACACAAGCTAAATATAGTGAAACAAATGCAACTACATATCACATTATTTGACTCAGAAGAATCCTAGAAAACTTGAATGAGGAACAAGAAGATAGTAATACAATTTATTGTGACAATGTATCCTTAATAGCCTTGATGCATAATCTAGTTTTCCATGGACAGAGCAAGCATACTCATACTAGTTATCATTTCATAATGGAGACGATAGAACAAAGATAAATTGAGCTTTAGTTTTTTCAGGTTCGAGCAGCAGCTCACTGATATTTTTACAGATCCACTATCAAAAGAAAGCTTTGAGCATCTAAGAGACTGTTTAGTTCTACTTGACAGTGGTGATGTGATTAATGGGGAGTGTTGAAAATTTTAATGACACCTACCTTCTACCATCGACGCTCCTCCATCGACAATCCCCCTTTTTGCAGCATATGGAAGACCATACCTTTTATGTCTCCAACATTTTACAATGATTTTAACAATCATGAAGATGGCATGTATTGCCACACCTGAAATAAACGTGGTCTAATAGATTAGCGTGAAAGCTAGGTCTATTTCTAGAATTTTTTGTTTTGTCAAAGTCCTCTATATAGTTGAGCCAATTGTAATTTGTTTATCTGTTTGTAGAGGTTTTTTATTTTTGTCAAAGTCTTGTATATAGCTGAGTCAGTTGTAATTTGTTTATTTAATTCAAATAGAAGGATAAGAAAGTGTTTTTGTATTTCTTCTAGCCGTAGATTCAGACAGAAGTCTGTGTTTTTTTAATTATGAATACCTTTGGGTATCCGAATTAGTTTAATGCTGTAGCATTTGGTTTTTTAAGATTATCCACCCCATCACTAACTTCAATAAAATTAAATATTAGAAAGGTTGCACGATACAATGATGGGAGGAATGACTAAAAACCAGACGACCAATTTTCTAAGCATGCATGTTTAATAAGAAAAAGCAATGGCATGGGATTAAAGGGTGTGGCTTGGTTTTACACAAATGTTTTAGACATGCATGTCTAATAAGCCACGTTATCCTATGTTTTGGTTTGACATGAAGAATTGGAACAGGGAGAGTTACAGAAAAAGAGACGCATCTGCTGAATAAATAGAGTAGAAAAAGAAACAAGAAAATAAAAAACAAACTTTGACAGATTGCTATGGCAACTATAAAAGCAAGATTTTATTAATCTTCTTATCTTTCTTGATTTTGTTCTTGAAAAAACTGCAAAACATGACTTACATAAATAGCTTATCAAACTGAAAATAGACTACATAATGAACTTCAGTCTTTAACATGCTAACTGAGACTAAATTGAGCTAAGACTAAAAATAAACAAATATTTGACTATTGTTCTGCATGCACACAATGCTGAACAAATCTTTAACTACTTGTACAAACTGCTGAGGTGCAGAGACTATGTGCATGGCATGCATGAGGGGGAGACGAGCGATGGAGAAATTATAGTGCATATTTTCTAACACTCCCCCTTAATTTCTACCACTAACAACTTCAGCATTTACAATGCCTAAATTTTGTCTTAAATAATCAAAGGTCTCCTTTTTTAATACCTTTGTGAATATATCTACCATTTGATCTTCAGATCTGTAGAACTCTAGATGGATTTCTTCATTGTTCACTAACTCTCTGATAAAGTGAAATCTTGTATCAATGTGCTTGCTCCTCTTGTGAAAAACATGCTTTTTTGATAATGTGATTGATGATTTATTGTCACAAAAGATTGGTGTTGACTCCTTCTATGCTTGTAATAAATTTGTTAATATTCTCCTCATCCAAGTTGCTTGACATGCTGCTGATGTGGCTACTACATACTCTACTTCCGCTGATGAAAGTGTCACTATAGGTTGCTTTTTGGATGCCCATGTGACCACACCTATTCCTAAATGAAAGGCATGTCTAGAAGTACTCTTCCTATCATCAATGTTACCTACAAAATCATTATCAATAAAACCAATCAGACTAAAATCATTAGTTATGGAATATAAAATTTCATATTCTGTAGTTCCTACCACATATCTCAATATCTTTTTTCCAACTTGCCAATGTCAGTCTTTAGGTGACTCCATGAATCTTGAAATTAAACTAACCCCATACATGATGTCTAGTCTTGTAGCTATAGAATACATCAAACTGCCAACTAGTTTTTTGAATGTTGTAGAATCAACATTAGACCCTTGGTCTTCTTTGCTAAGTTTGGTACCTATAACAATTGGTGTAGGTGTTGGTTTACAAATCAACATCTTAAATGTCTTTAACACATTCTTTGCATATTTAGTTTGACAAACAAATATTCTCTTCTTTAATTATACAACTTTTATGCCCAAAAAGTACTTCATTATTCCCAAATATGTCATTTCAAATTATTTCTTCATTGCTGATTTAAAAGTGTCTATAGACAAATTTCTATTGAAAATCAAATCATCAACATATAAACACAATCAAAATATGACATTCTTTGTTGATTTTTGTGTATAATTTAGGCTCACTATTGCTTCTATTGAATCCATTATTTGTCAATATGAATCAATCTTGCTATACCATGCTTTTGGTGCTTGCTTAAGACCATAAAGGGCCTTTTTCAATATGTAGACTTTTTTTTCATGTCCTTGCACTTCATACCCTGGTGGCTATTTTACATACACTTCTTCATCTAATAAACCATTCAAGAAAGCTGATTTTACATCCATTTGATATACATACCAATTATTTTGAGTAGTTATTGATAAAACCATTCTAACAGTATTCAGTCTAGCAACTAGAGCAAATGTTTTATTATAGTCAATTCCATGTTCTTGTGCAAAACCTTTTGCTACTAACCTTGCCTTGTGTTTTTCAACATTTCCATCTACATCAAATTTAGTCTTATAAACCCATTTGACACCTATGCAATCCTTACCTTCATGTAGATTAGTTAGATCCCATGTTTGATTTATTTCAATGCCATTCATCTCTTCATCCATTGCTTTTAGCTAATGTTTCTCATTAACTACTTCTTCATAATACATAGGATCATGAGTGAAAAGAGCAAAATTTGAAACCAAATTTAATTTCTCTTCTTTTTGATTATAAATCTCATTCAAGTTTCTCATTTTCTTACCTTTAATTCTTGATCTTAAAGTAGCAAGAGTTGGATCTGATTGATCAATTACTTGTGAATTTGGAGTAGGATAATATGCATGACTAGATGATTCACCTTGTTCGAACCTCCTAGGTGTTCTTATTGGAGTGCTTGTCCTTGCTAGTGGAGAGGATTGATCACCTTGCAAATTTTGTTCTTTATATTCTTTTTCATTCTGTGGAATTGGTGCTCCAATTGTGATGGTGATACCATCCATGCTTCTTCTTCCTTAAATTCAACATCTTCGCTAATAATCACTTGCCTTGAAATGGGGTTATACAACTTATAAGACTTTGATTCTTCACTATAGCCAATAAAAATGCATTTCTCACCTCTATCATCAAGTTTTCTTCTTAATTTAGATGGTATAAGAGAATATGCAATACAACCAATTTTTTGGAAATGATGTACACTATGTTTCTTACCACTCTACGCTTCTTGTGGAATTCAATCTTTGACACTCTTTGTTGGGCTTCTATTCAAAATAGACACTTCACATGCTACTGCTTCTGCCTAATATTCATTTGACAAGTGTTTGGCTTTCAACATGCTTCTAGCCATCTCCATGATTGTTGTATTATTTCTTTCTGTTACACTATTCTGCTATGGTGTGTACCTTGTAGTCAATTGCTTTTTGATGCCATGATATCTGCATAAATCTTGAAATTGATTAGACATATATTCACCTCCTCTATCTGATCTAAGTACCTTGATATAAAGGCCACTCTACTTTTCAATCATTGCCTTGAATTTTTTAAGCTTTTCAAAGACTTCAGACTTATTTTTGAGAAAGTATGTCTAAGTCTTTTTGCTAAAGTCATCAATTAAGGTTAGAAAATAAGTACTACCTCCAAATGATGGAGTTTGCATTGGTCCATATAAATCACTATGGACTAGCTCCAATATTACCTTTACTCTATATGAGGCTCCTACTGGAAAGCTCTCTCTACGCTGTTTTGCCAGAATACAATTGTCACTTGAACTTCATGCCTTTTCTATTGGTGGTAAACCCTTCACCATATTTTTCTTATATAACAAATTCCAACCTTCAAAATGTAAATGTCCATACCTTAAGTGCCATAGCCATGATTGGTCTAGCTTCATGGTTTTGAAGTGGGCTTCCTTTTCTCCTTGGATGCATTGAATTCGAAGAGGAAACATCTGATTCTTGGTCATCTCCACTTTTCCTATCAACTTGTCACTTGGAAACTTGTCCAGTATTGTGCAAACATTATTCATAAAAGATGCTCTGTAACCTTTTTATACTAACTGTCCAATACTCATAAGGTTATGCTTTCGTCTAGGTACAAAATAAACATCAGGAATAAACATTATTTCACCATTTTTGCCAAAACATGCATTACACCTTTACCCATTACATCCACTTTGATATCATTTCTTAATTTCACTTCAAATCTTAAAAAATCATCAAGACTAGCAAAAAATTCTTTATTTCCTATCATATGATTATTGCATCCAGTATCTAAGAACCAAATATCTCTAGCTTTTTCTTGAGTAACATGACAAGTGAGAAATAACCTTCCAATATTAGAACTAGATTCACCTAGATTAGAATTAGATTCATCTATATAATTAGCATTCTGCTTGTCCACATATCCTTGTTTCCTTTTGCAGTCACTCGCATAATGATCATATTTTTTTTAGTAATAACATTGAATATTATATTTATCAAACCTCTGTGAACTTTGTTGGAAGTGATTGTTGCCACATCCTCTACTACTATAGTTTTGATTACTGTGTTCACCTTGATCTGGATTGTTCCTTCCAGTTCTGCCTCTGCTTCTTCCTCTAAAGTGTGACCTTCCTCTTCCTCTTCCTCTGCGAAATGATACCTGTGACTTGAAAGCATTCTCAAGAGAAGTATTGTTATTCCTATTCATTCCGGATTCATGTGTTAACAAAGAACACATTAATTTATCTACAGATAACTATTCTAAATCCTTGGTTTCTTCAATAACTACAACTATTGCATCAAATTTATTAGGTAAACACTTGAGTATTTTTTTATGATCTTCTGATCTGTGATAGTTTCTCCATTGGATCTTTTTTGATTCACTATATTCAACACTTGACCCATAAACTGGTCTATAGACTCTGAATCATTCATTTGCAAATTTTCAAAACTCCACCTAAGAGATTGCAATTTAGCAATTTTTACCTTTGTATTACCTTTATAGGTAGTCTCCAAGATTTTTCATGCCTCTTTGGACCTTGTTGTTGCTGCAACTCTAGAAAAAATCGATTCATCTAATTCCTGTTGGATTAGAAATAAGGGTTTTGCATCTTTTTTCTGTTCTCTTTAAGCTCATCCTTTTGTGCTCGAGTTAATCCCAGATGGGCTGCCTCATCCTGTGGTTTTACAAAACCACACTTTACCAAATCCAAAAATTCTTGTGAGCAAAACAATGTTTTCATCTTAATTGCCCAAAAATCGTAATTCTTACCATTAAAAATGAGAATTTGACGCTGTGAAATACTATTGTTCACTACCATGTCAATTGTTAAAGCGACTAAATTCTCCTTTTCCTTTTTTTTGACTTTATCCACTGGTGCTTTTCTACGATCTGACTTTCCGTTTACTAAATGTCAAACGCTCGATCCAATTTTTTTTTTTTTTTTAAATAATTTTTTAATAAAAAAAGAATGCGACCTGTCTTCTTGCTGACTATTTTGTTTTAACAAAAAGACTGCGCCTCACCTTAGACTGCCTTCTCGCTGGGCTGCGCTTCTTATTTGCTACGACCTCCTTTCTCCTCTTTTTGGCGCTTCCTGCTGGCTGCTTGCTGGCTGTCGGCCTATCCTTGCTTGCTTGCTGGCTGGCACGACCTGTCTAACTGCGCATCTCCCCTTTGGCAGCAACTTCTCCAATATTCTCCAATGCTGCGCGATTCTATATCAAGTCAGCGCCTTCTGCTTCTTTTTGTTTTTAGCTGCGCTCCAAACCGCTGACTGCGTGTGCTCTTCCAACCGTTTGGCTTCTTCCTGCGCTTCTGCTGTGCGTCGCTCAGACCTGCAAACTGTTGACTGCTCCTTCTTCACACTTGGGCGATTCTTTTCCAGCGACTGCTAGGTATTCACCACACTTCTGCTTAGTCTCCTAACCTGCGCTTCACTCCTTTGGCTCTAACCAAGCTCTGATACCAATTTGATAGAAGCAAACAGAGCATAAAAAGAAACAAGAAAATAAAAAACAAACTTTGACAGATTGCTACGGCAACTATAAAAGCAAGATTTTATTAATCTTCTGATCTTTCTTGATCTTGTTCTTGAAAAAACTGTGAAAAATGACTTACATAAATAGCTTATCAAACTGAAAATAGACTGCATAATTAACTCCAGTCTTTAACATGCTAACTTAGACTAAACTGAGCTAAGACTAAAAATAAACAAATATTTTACTGCTGTTCTGCATGCACACAAGGCTGAACATATCTTTAACTGTTTGTACGAACTGCTGAGGTGCGGAGACTGTGTGCATGGCGTGCATGAGGGGGAGACGAGCGGTGGAGAAATTATAGTGCGCAGTTTCTAACAGGATCCCTCTCCTTTGTATTTATTACCTTCTTATATAAGACTAGAATGATCTATAAATCTTCTGCAGTGTACTTCTTTCTCATTCTTATTCTTACTGGGTCTTAGCCATTCAGCACGAAAGGAGATCGTGTATTGTGAGAACATTGCAAAGCATGTAAGCTCGTCTGGATTCTTACGATAAATTAGTTGTCCATAAAGATATGTTAGTGAAACTAAGCATATGTAATAACATCCAGAAATGTTGGTAAAAGAAGCGTAGACACTTAAACTTGGCCCCAAAAAATCGATATATATCTATTTTATCTTCGTTTTAATTTAAACATGTACATTTTAATTTATTTTAAGAATGGCTCTAACTTCACAAGTCTGTCTTTGGTCTACCAAACTTAAAAAGTATCCCATTCGAAAATATATCTGTTAATGGATTTTAATTATTTGTCACCTCTTATCAAAAATTGCTTTAAAAACTGAATTTACATGTCTCTTGGACAAACTCTTTGCTATGGACAAATTATTTGTACTCATTCAAGTTTATCCCATTTTCTTTTTTCTATGTCCTTTCACCTGCTGTTCCTTATCTTACACCTTAACCCTTCCGTTGTTTATTGGAAAAGTAGGGTAATACACATAGGTCATTTTCAGTCATACTTTAAATACAAGACCTTGCCAAATCAATGGAAAAAGAGACACAAAAGACATTTAGGAAATAAGTGTGTCAATATAGAGGGAACATAAATCACACGAAGGATCGATTTTAGAGGCAAACCGATTCATTTTTATAGTACATTTAATAAATACATATTTGAGGTATTTATTTATCTTTGTCTCCCTATACAATATTTTATGTTAAGTTTATATAATCTCTTTCCTTAAAGGAAGGCAATTGGTATTCATTTGTTGCATTGATCATTTTTAAAGAAAAAGAGGTTGAAGATATTTACTTGGTTTTTTTATTTACATATTATAAAAATATATGAATGTTTGATTTTGAGCATGAAAGATATGTAATTACAATGTAGCCCAGGTGGTTATATCAATTTTATTATTGTTTTTTTAATTTGGAGTATGTAAGTTAAGGAATACAGAAAGTATTTTCACACAACATATTTTGGTTTGGACATCTATGAAGTGAGGGTTAAATACTAATTTGAAAAGTGCAAGAGATGAACACCAAAATAAATAGATTGTTACACCCTAAAAATAAAGGCCTAATGGCACATAGACATGATTGGCACGACAAATACAACAACATTTTTGAATTTTTATGGTCATTCATGTACAAAACATATATGTGGAACTATGGGAATGCCATGGAGAAAAGTGGACGCCATAAAATTATAGAGAAACTCAAAAATATTAAAAAAAATAAGTGAGAGTATACATCAATTTTTTATAGAACATTGTAGGTGCATGTGTTGCTTAATCTCTTTAACATTTCATTACACTTGTTGATCTTATTATTGTGATGGTTATAAGTAAACTTGAAATGAGAATACCAACTTTTTTGAAGTCATAAATTTTAATTCATAACTTCATTTGGTCTCTCATTTACACCAAAATGATCGTCTTAAAGACTTTAATTTATCTATAACCCATCTTATCTTGTTATGGATGATTTTAAAACATTTTGGAGGTGATACATGCCAATTTGATGGTCTATATATATATATATATATATATATACATACACATATATATATATATATATATATATATATATATATGTGTGTGTGTGTGTGTGTGTATGAACTTCAATTGAAATTTGTCCATTAGGTTAATTTTAATTTTTAGAAGATATTTATAATTTTTTAGGTTCATATGAATTTATATGCAAAACTTCAAAAAATAATAGTTGAAAAATTGTTAGAAAAAGAAAGTTATAAAAAAAGCAATTTTGTAAAAAATATATGAAGCAATTAACTTTATGTAAATTTAACTTTGTTTAATTTTTTAAACTATGCATGTCAAATCCAATTTCCAACTGAACCTTATTTAAAGACTATTATAATATTTTATTTATTCAATAAGAATCAAGAGAGAAATCTAATTTTATATAATTTATTAATTATGTGTAATAATATTTTTTTTCCTTTTCATTATTATGATAGTTATACTTATTTCTACTAATATTTAACTTAAATTAAATTCTTATTCATTATTTTAATTGTTTATATTTATATTTATATATTATATAATAAACTATTCATTATGTGTACTCTTATATTTAGTTGAAATCAGAATTAAAGTAAATAAAATTGGAAGACCTCACTCATAATATGATTTTTCTAAAACTAAATTTGTTCACAGTTTAAAAGAAAAAGGTAGTGTGCTTAGGTTGTGTTTGTTTAAATAATTTATTTATCTTTCTTACTATTTTTCCATACAATGTTTTTTAACGATTTTTTAATTAAAAAAACAAATTATTTGTATATTTTTAATTTTAATATCAATTCATTATATTAAGGATATTTTAGAGTTTATGTTTATAACCTAATTGTTATAATATTTGAATAAATTAATTATTATAATATTCAATTAAATTAAAAATCTAATTCATATTAAATATTTTTTAATAGTTATTTTTTAGTTTAATTTGTTCAGTTTTATATTTTGATATTACATATAAAAATACATATGTATATGTATATATGAAAAGAGTCACTCTTAACATTATAATTACCTATTTTTGACAGTTGATATTATATAAAACCTTAATATTTTGGATTTAGCGTAAAATTCCATAATGTACAGTTTAAAATTACGTATTAAAAAGGATGCATGGTCAAATGGTTGGAGGAATGAATGGAAATAAAAAAAACCTGGTGGAAACAAGCAACGACTGCAAATCAAAGGGCTAGGCTTCCTTTGACCGAAATTTCCTAAATATGCATGTCTAATAAGCCATGTTGTTCTATGTTGTGGTTCGACATGAAGAATGGCAAAAGATAGACTGAGAGAAGAAAACCTTCATCCCTCTCGTTTGTAGCTTTTGTTTAAGACTGGCATGATATTTAAATCTTGAAGAGTAATTCTGTCCCATTCTTCTTCTTCGTAGGATGTCTTAGGATTTGAGCACGAATGGTGGTCATATAGTATGACAATTTTGTAAAGCATCAAAGCGTGTTTGAGTTCTTATAATAAATTAGTTGTCCATAAAGATGTGATAATGAAAGTAAATATATAT
Source organism: Torreya grandis (assembly GCA_037957365.1). Taxonomy (NCBI): domain Eukaryota; kingdom Viridiplantae; phylum Streptophyta; class Pinopsida; order Cupressales; family Taxaceae; genus Torreya; species Torreya grandis. Next base: position 1,847,040 of record JARHVA010001147.1, read on the forward strand.
AATAATATAAATAAATGTGTGTAAATTGTTTTTTTTTTTTAATTTTTAATTTGACATATATATATGTTATATATATATCTATATATACACGCACATATAAATATATATACATATACACACATATATATGCTCATATACATATATATGTATACAAACATATATATTTTTTAATTCAAATCAGAATTGTAAGATTTAATTTTTTTAAAGATGATTTTAACTTCACAATATATCTAATACTACATCTGAACCATTTGTCATTTATTATCAAACCTTGCCATTAATTGAGTCTCTTTATCTCTAGACAAACTTGTAGCTATATGGGCCCAACCCCATATATGTTATTATTTTTTATTTTTTTATTTGATTTATTTGGTCCTTCATACAGACTGACCCTTTCCGTTTGTATATTCAAAAATCAGCTAATACACATGGGTCATCTTGAAAAATATTATAAATACAAGGCCTTGCCAAATAAATATTTAAAGATAACAAAGGACATATATGAATCAAGTATGTCAATAGAGAAGGAACATCAGATTATAACAAATATCAATCTTAGATATAATCTTTTCCATGTTTGTTATGATTTATATTAATATATAATAGAGACATTTATCCATCTTGGTCTCTTTACACAATCTCTTGTGCCAATGGATGCAAGTAGTATTTAATAGTTGCATTGATTATTTCTAAAGAAGAAGATGTTGAAAACATTTCTCAAGTTATTTCAAATGCACACCATATAAGTATATGAGGATTTAATTTTGAGCATGCATGATACGTAATTGTAATACAACTTTGGTGGTTATCACAATTTCATTATAGTTTGTTTGTTTTGGAATATGAAGCATAAGAAAAAGAGAAGATTTAGTCATAGATAATAGTCTTCTTTGGACATCTGCAAAGTACATATTTAATCATAATCAAGAAATTACATGACATGACAACCATAATAAATAGACTATGAAATCCCCTAAATAGTAGTTTAGTGATATAGAGATAAGACCAACATCACATAGACAACATTGGTGCATCGTGTTTGATACGGCCAAGCATGCAAAAGACATGCTTGTATAACTATGGGCATGCCTCAGAAGATTAGAGTCCTAATCTTCGATAGTAACTCAAAAATAGTAAAAACTGTTAGTGTACACTTTAAATTTTATAGATCAATTTAGATACATACATTTCTTAATTTCTTTATCATTTTATTACATTTATTTAACTTATAATTATGATAGCCAATTTTTTCATATTATTAATCATCTTATTGTAAACTTAAATTTTGTATTTTAATTGTTTATTTTCAAATCTACTCAATATACAATTATATATTCTTTTTCTTAGTAAAAACCAAAATTAAAATAAACAAAAAGGTAACACCTCATTCCTATTGTGATTTTTATAGATAAAATTTGTTCATGGAAAAAGAAAAAGTGTAATGAAATTTGGTTGTATTGGTTTAAAGAATCTATTTCTCTTACTCTTCTTCCACAACTTTTATGTATTGATTTTCTAATTATAAAAAATAAAAAAGCATGTGTAGATGTTTAATCTGTAAATCAATTTGCTCAAATTAAATTATTATTAAAGATGAATTGTTATATTTTAATTGTATTTATATATTTATTTTGATGTGGTATAATTTTTACATATATTATAAAATTACATAGTGCTTTTTCACAAGGTGTTTTGGAGGTATTTTATAGCTATGCATATGCAGATGGAAGTGAAAAAAATAGGTTGGAAGAGGCTCGTGAAATGGAATCATAGGATGAAGGTGATGTAAGATTCAACCAGTTAGAAAGAGATATTGCAAAAGATCAACAAGCACTGAAATCAGCCTCCACTCATGGTAGCACTAAAATAAATATTCAGCGTTATGAAGCTAAAGCAAATGCTGAAAAAGTTATAATTGGTTAGTTCAATTGGTTCAATTCATGGGGTCCATGTGTTACCAGCGGATTTGCAATGAAGGGCTAGTTGTGTCTATTAAATTGGAGGTCGCACAAGTGACATGATGTTTATGTTTGTCAGTGGTGGTGGTTTCTCAGCCAAGGGATGATTTTCCCCTGTTTTAAGAAACTGTTTCGCATGAATACATGGAATAAATAAACATTTAATTTTCCCCATTTTCTTCTTTTTGGTTTTTTTAATCTGGGTAAGATTTAAATAAATAAATATAAAATCAAGGGCCATTTTTAATAATTTAGTGATGATTTATTTATATTTATTTATTTATTGATTGATTTTTTAAATATTATTATTTTTTTAAATGGTTTTTGGTTTAATTGATGAAGTTGCTTGGCTCATAAAAATTTACTAGGGAGCAATTCTTGATGTTTGCAAAACTTAATACGCTAAAAAGAATGAGGCCAAGATTGTACCCCAAACAACTTTAAAAAAATAAATACCCCTTAATCCTTAACTCTTAACTAAAAATCCCGTATAAAACAATGATTCATCAAATATATATATATAAAATCTTCTTCTCAAATAAATTTCTGTGAAATTGCTGCAAAGCATGTATTTAGTTGCCCAAGCATCGTAACATCCTAAATAACAAAAAACAAAAAAATAAAAAATAAAAAATAAATAAATAAATAAATAAATAAATTGTTTGATCGACCAATAGCTACAAAAAGAAAGACTCCAATTTCTATCCAGCCAGAATATTAACTAGAGTTACGGGTATAAGTCAGTATCTTCACCTTTACGAGATCCACCGCAAGAAAGATCGCCAGCAATTTCTGTCGTGATTGCCGTCATATGCTGCCCATCATCTATTTTTCCCTTCTCTCCTGTAAGTAAATCGTCTGGTTTGGTTTCCATAGAATGAATAACACCTGCTCCAGCAACTACACTCGACAGATCTGAAATCATCGCCAATGCATTTTTGGTAGGCACAAAACAATGGTTTATAACACATGAGATATGCCCCATAGTCGAACCTGACACTCCACTCCGGCAGATAATTGTTTTGTTTGCATTGACCCCGGTCAAGCCACTTCGACGACTTAAACGACTCTTACACCAATCATCTTGTCTTTTATCTCTCGACTGTGAGAGTCATTTTTCGACAATCCCTATACTACAAATCGATTAAAGCGGGATGTAGATTGACGTTGATATACACTTATTTTTGGAAACGGCGTTATTGAACCCCACTGCACGCGTAAAAATTGTTTTATTAATTTTTTCTTCAATGCAATCCTAGTTGGTATGCATGATCAAATCTTTCAAATGTTGTGGCCATCGCTTGCATTTTTGTTGTCAATGACACGTTAGAAACACTCAAAAGTCAGAGAAATTATAGTGATAAAAATAATTCTTTATTTTAAAGGTTAGGAGCTTTAGGTTGACAAAGAATATTATTGTTGTAGTATTTAGATTTTAAGATAAGAGTTAATGCTAATTTCTGTAGAATATATACCACTTTAATTGTGCACAACATTATTAGAGTTGAGCAATGTTATCAGTGTTATTTGTGAGACTTTTCAAGAACACGTTACACAACATTATTTGTTTTCTTAAGATGATTATTTAATATAGTATAAGTATAACACAATTTTTTCTCAGGAATAACCGAAGTCACAAAAAGATATTCTACTTCACAGTGTAATCTGAGTTTTATAAAATACATGCATATTTAATTTAGGAAAATTTAGGTTTTTAATTTTCTATTCAAAACAATAAGTATTTTAAAAAATATATCAAAATAACCATTCCCATCAAATCAAGGGTAAAAGCATATCAAATCAAAGGTAAAAGCATATCTAAAACAAAATACATGCATATCTAATTTAGGAAAATTTAAGTTTTTAATTTTCTATTCAAAACAATAAATATTTTTAAAAATATATCAAAAGAACCATTCCCATCAAATCAAAAGTAAAAGCATATCAAATCAAGGGTAAAAGTATATCTAAAACTTCAGTTACAGAATATAAATAAGAGATATATTTTTTTTCCATCGCATCCAACCCCTAAACTTGCTGAGAATTTTATTTTTGCACTATCATTCAATTAATTAACTACAAATAAAATTCCCATTTCACTAAATCCATTCCCTCTTGTATATCATTCAAATCTATCATTCTTAACGTATACTTCATATTTCGCACAAGATGAAATCAAAATATAATTGACGATGATAGTATTGAGTTTAAAATGCCAATATACAGGAGATGTGCGTCTACTTCATCATTATACTATCTAACTAATGGTTCTTTAAGAGGTTGTGATCGCATAGAATCCATTGTTTATATTAAACCACTAAAAACAATGTTTATTCCCATGGAATTATCTTAGTTTGTAAGAAGGGCAGATATTTTTCCATAAACTCAAACTCTCAACCTATTTAAATTTTTTTCTCAACATCACGTGAATCAATATATCAATAATATTACTTGTTTAACAAATTTATATCACATATCAAGGGTACATAACATCAAAGGCACATAACATCATACAAGATAAACAGTTTTTTTTTAATTTTAAATATCGAAAAAATGGAGGTTCACTTATTAAAGTTAATGATAGAAACATATTAATAATAATGTTTATAAAGTATATAATTACTATTAATGATAGAAACATACTAATAATAATCTTTAGAGTATATAATTATTATGTAGTGGTCAATATATATTTATGATAAAACAGATCCCAAAAAATATATTATAAGTATTTTGATATATTTTCATTTTATTAATATCTTAACTTATAATAATATTAAAAAATGTTAATCTTTAAGAAATAACTTCTTTTATTGATTCATATTTCCTTTTTCCTTTTGACTATGTTCCATTCTACATTAAATAATCAACATAGATACCACAGATCATAATTAACTAACATGTCACCCCCTAACATAATCATCAATTTTGAAATGGGACATTGAGTACATCTATGTATAGCCATAAATCAATAGACTTATATATGTAATACTACAACTATTATAATATGAGAATCCATAATTTACTTCTTTTGAGTTTTTTAAAATGGTTCTTTAAGTAACATTTACAACCACCAACATATGTAAAGGAAGTTATGAAAATGTTTAGTCTTTATCGATATAGATTTATAGATTTATAAATCTTGTTTATTTTCTTCTAACTTATAGTTATAACAAAAAAGAAACTAAATATTATTGATTTACTTTTACGTAATGAATCATTTTTCCAAAATATTATGTAATTAATATATAAAAATGATTTCACAAAATTATAAATATTACTTACAATATAATTTTAAAAATCTCTCTCTCACACACATGAAAAGCAATAACAATTATTACAACTAAAACCCTAAGCCAAAAATATTTAAAGACGAAACCTTTGGCATTGCCTCCATTTACTCATATTCTATTAAACTTGCAAATCTATTTAATAAATCTATATCATGTATAGGTTTCCAATGCACTAATCGAATATCTATTTATATTGATATATCAGCCTAGATTAAGATTTTAAACTATTACATAACATCACATGCTTTCTTAATGTACTGATTAATAGGGTAGTTTTAATGGGAAAGAAATATATGTGCTAGAACCTTTAAATAAATATAATATTAAGTCAATGAAAGTAATTTTGTAAAATATTCAAGTTATAAATTTAAAAAAATAAAGAAATTATGATTTTCATTTATTTTCCCAAAAAGATTCTCTTTGCAAAGAATACTACACTCTTATATTGTCTACCCATTTTAATGTTTTATTTTTAATGAGTGGATGTTTACCCTTACACCTATAATTATATTATATAGTTGTTCTTTATGATATATAACAATGTTAGTATACTATTGTGATAAAATTAGATGAAGAAATCTTAAATAAAAAAATATGTAATCTCTAACATGCAAAATTCAAATAGATTTGAATTAAAAAAATTAGGTTTTTCTATAAAGACAAAAAATAGTTTTATTAATAAATCATTTTATTATGATAGTTATTTGTGTTATGAAAAATCTACCAAGATGTAGTTGATAAAATAATGTAATAAAATTTATATCTCAATAACATTATATGTTTTATTCAAGTGATAAGAATAATTAACTGGAAAAACATCTTACTCCATTAAATATCACAATAAATTATTTATATTGAAATTTAAAAATTAATAACCTTATAAACTATGTGAATTTTTATTGTTAAATAACTAATGGATACTAATCATTTATCATATTTAAATTGTCCTCTCCTCAATTTTTTTCCTTCCCCAACCCAATTTCTATTGTTATTAAAAATAATGCTTACAACTTCCATTTGAAACACTCTTGACATTTGTGAATGTTAACATGATTTATTGGTTTATTTACTTTCTTTTACTATCCTAAAGAGTCTATTACTTTCTAAACATATAGCATTCTAACCATTTGGCACCATCAAATAATAAATACTACATTATATATGATTTATAGAAGCAAACCTATGAGATTAGGTATTATGCATATGCCGATTAATATTAATTAGAGATTTTCTATAGTTTTTCATCTTGTTTTCAAAGTATAAAATTTTTTATGCTATGTATATTTACAATTTGAAAGATACACAAAATTTCTCAAAGCAAATTTACAATTGGAAAGATACATAACAATTGTATTTCTCTTTTTGGTCTTTTGTAGATAAGATTAGATCATTAAATACTCTAAAAAAATAGATCCAAAACTTATAAATAATTCAAGTCGACATTTCACATGTCAATATATACTATGTAACTTATTCATACTTCCACTACTAAACTTTGAAACTAAAATATGATACTTACGTAATCTTATATAATTTTGTCATAAGGCAATAATAATTGTGTAGCCATAATAAGTCTTATAACAATCATGTCATGACCCATGCTAGCAAGGGGTCATGTTAACAAGGAATCCATTCATATAAGATTCACATAATTCTAGAATTTCAAACACAAAAGCATATAGGTCCACTTATTAAATTTATAGATATAAATATATTAATAATAATGCTCAAAGTATATAGGTAGGATATAAGATTCAGTAAAAGTTAATAAAAAAAATATCCATAACATATATCACGTAATTCATTTGAAGTAGTTGTTCCCTTGTTTAAAATAATCAACTCATAATGACTTAAAAAAATATTGGTCTTTTAGAAATGATTCTTGTCTATTTGATTAATATTTACTTTTTAATAATGATTTTTCCCCAAAAATATCATCTTTGCACTGATTAATTTATTTTTATATTGTGTACCACTTTTAAGTGTTTTATTTTCAATGAAAGGATAGTAATACTCTTAAACCTATAATTAAATTTATTTTATTATTCCTTGGCATTTATAATATAGTTAATAAGATATCTTCATCAAACAAGATGACAAAATATTAATTTGAAATAGATAAATTTCTTATATGCCAAATTGAAATGGCTTTGAATTAAATAAGTGTTATGATTGATTATAGTACCTGCTTGTGGAAAAATATTTCGTTCGCATGATTTAGTTGGTGAACTGTGTAGTTTGAATGGGTTTGTATAGGTATTAAAAATAGAAGGAATGGAGTAAGCATTTGAATTATAATTAATATTAGAAGTGAAAGAGATGAACATGGTTGGAGAGGATTACCAGATATCTTACCTGTTGGATTGGAGGTAACAAAAAGGAAAGAATACGGAGCATCATTTGCATGAATAGGAGTAATCCACATGCAATTGTAATTTATGTCTGATTCATTCAAACTTGAGATTGTATTAGGAGAGAATGTTAAACTTACATTTTCTGAGAGACTGTGAGAGGAGAGACTATTCAATGATCTTTTGTTAACATTTACTGTAGCTCTAGTTGTAGGGGTGATAAATTAAATATTATTTTGAATAACTCTTCTTTCAAGTAGTTGAGATGTTGTTTCTTAGAGACATTAGAAACATACTGAAATTTCATTGTATTACATAAATGGGACTAATCAGTGTTTATTGGTAACTAGTAAAAATAGTAAACTATTCAAACCGTACCATGAACATTGTAAATTGAATTAGATTTTTCACTAGCATCCTTTGTTTATTGGATGCCGATACCTAATAGGTCAAAATAATACTCTTCAATGAAAACAACAGTACCATAAGTTAGTAATAAAAATGTGTTTCTATAAGGATGGTAAGGACGACTTCACCAACAATTTTTTTCGTACGAGAGCTACTCTCACTATGATGAATATATTAAGGTGCAGATCACAAAATTATGTCCTCCAGTTTAGCTCTTCAGAAATTATATGTTCGGTTCAAGGTGATAATAATAATTCATGAAAATAAACCTCATTCAATTAAATATGGAAACAATTTTCTTCTACTAGATTCTAACAATTATTAGTAAATACAGGTAAGTTAGGTTGTGTTGTGGGAGAAGTAGAGGATAACTATTGGAGACTAATCATTTTATCATCTTTACATAGTCATCTACTTAGTTCTTGTCCTTTCTCAACACAACTTTTGTCCTTATTATATCTTATGATTCAAAAATCCCATTGATATACTGTAGCAAATCATAGATGTTAATTATTTCATTTAAAAATGGATTGGACAATAATCTTAATCAAATTTAGAAAAAACCTACATAAAATCACAGTGTAGAAGATATGCAATAAGTGAAACAAACTCATTTAGAACTTGTTAAATATAGAAATGTGTTAAAAGAGAAAAGTCCTTGGAAGGAGTAATTGAGTTATAAAATATACATATAGGGTTGTGACTGTGACTAGAAGACTAACTTTACAGTTGTACGAGGTCACTATGAGTCATAAACATGGATTCACATCTTACTAGGACAAGGATGTGCTATGTGGACAATGTCAGTGTATGTTACCATTTATATGGAAAATTAGCATCCAATATGTTTTTCTACTCCATGTGAAATATTTAAGATGTGGCTTCTATTGTAGGTCATATGTGATAGTACAAAAGCTTTTGATATACTATAGAAACCATTATGTATGTTATTATTCACTTTGAACCCTAACTAAATATACCATGAGGAATGAACTAAATAACTAGGAAAAAGGGGTTAGTGGTTGAAGTTATGCTCAACAGCAACACCTCATGTGTTAAGAAATTTTTAAATATCAATAATATGAAGAGAGATAAAAATGGATGTCATTCTCCCATGCTATGGTGGTGTTTGTGAAATAAAGGTGTGATATTATATGTTAATGAAATCCTAATAAAATTGTGTGTTTTAACAATAGATTTTGAACTTAGAGGTGTAGTCAGACTTAACTCAAGGATACTTGGGTTGTGTGAAATCAAAATTTGGAATAGTAGGTGGTTTCATCTTAATGTCCAGTTAGAACAATTTTGGTCTTTTCAATATACAAGACTCTTCCAATTACTAAAAAAATGAATGGAAAGTATGCTTTTATAGTGTTTTTTCAAATATTATTAACATAGGATTTTAGTAACATGTAATAAAACCCATTAGATGAATTTAATGTTAAAAAACTATCAGTTTTTTAGTAGGAGGATGCATCCATTAGACTTAGGTAATTTTGGTGAGATGGACAATCTTGAAGTAGTGGCCTTGTTTGAGGAGTGGAGATAACCAAACTGAAAGTGTGCATCATTATAATAGTGATTTTAGGCTAATCAGGAATATGGATATAATGTATCATATTACTTTAGGATAGAGATCATCTATATATAAGTAGAATAATATCAGTTAAAAACTATGTAATTAAGCATGAACTAATTGTTCATAAAAGGATGGTCACAAATATATTTTGTTATAAATATTTTATAATTTTCGTGACTACATTGTTTTGATTGTATTTTATGTAAAGCACGAAAATCAAAAGTACTATATTGAAATAAAGTTATTTATGCTTGAGCTTTCTTGTGTTTATTAAGCTTGGATGTAGTCCACAAGCTAAATTTTATTCCATGCAAAGATGAAACGAAACATTTATAATTCCATCATTAATTAGAATGGTAATATGAAAATAAATACAAGAAATATATAGATAAAATAACAAAGAATAAACAAACATTTTTGTGTACACAAACCACTATGTTCTCCATTGAAAAACTAATCATTGGAGAGGGTGGGACCTTTGGAGATTAATTTTGTTGAAAAACTTGGATTGGACTATGCATGATCGAATCCACATTTAATGGAGACTATCCTTAAGAAATCAACATTTTTTTGAATTCATCATTGCACAAATCATGATAGTATAGTGTCTTGAAATATTTATATGAAATCTAATACATAATTTTGGTGTAATACTAGTGAAAAATGGGTGAATAAACTAATGGAGATGGAATAATATTCATTCTTGTGAAAACTTATGAAAAACCATTTTATATGAGTCTGGTGTATAAAACATAAATAATGTTATATATTTCCATTCCTTCTACGAAAATTTCTGTAAAACCAAGTAATAAACTTATTATGTACTACACACATGCTCCTAATCTAATATTTGAGTACATTGATTCTAATAACTAAGCAATACCATTTTGATTTCTTAGTATAACTATGTAATATTATGGAACACAGGTTTCACATGATGCCTCCAATTTAAGAATAGATATGATATGATCCTATGTATAATTATGAGTTCTTTTCTTAGTACCCATTATAAATTCTTTTATAGACGGAGTGATTTTTTTATAATTATTAAAAATGTTGGTTTTTACTATGGGGATGAAATCAAGCTATTATGGATGAATCTAACTTATATTACTTACCAAATGGAAATTTTTTATATAAATGTTGTTTTGGGCAGAAAATAATTGTAGCCAACCTAGAAGAATCTTTCATTTTTTATTTGTACAATAAAATGGTTCCTCTAAGTCTATAAGACAAAACACTATGTATGCCCCTTTCTTTGAGGTGATTTATGAATAATGTGCAATACCTTAACTCAAAATAAAAGGTTATGCAAAAATATCTAACAAAAATTAAATAAATATAGAGTAATAATGATTAAATTGAATATCATGACATCATATTTATAATATGAGAAAATTATTAGTGTATGATACATGTAGAAGATAACATAAATGTTGGCATGTCTTAATATATGTTAGAGATGAGGAACATAGTGAATAATAATCATATGAACAATTTGAAATTGATATAAAATTCATTGGGGAGGATGCATGATATCCATCACGTCATGAAAAAACTACGAAGATGTATGATATTCTTCATGGCATTAAAATAATTTGAGATAATTGATTAAATAAGATCCATGGTCATGAGACACACACATAAAGAGTACACACAAATATGGGAAACATAACAAAATATAAGGTCAAGGGTCCACCTACAAGGGAAATGTTAAAATTTAACTCACACATATAGAGACATATAATAAGGATTAGATCCACAAATAAGGACATGTTTAAATGTCGATAATCCAAAGAAACTGACTACACACAAAACTTGAAGAGAGAAAGATAACAAAAAAATAATGTATTGATAAGTGTAGCTATGTTTACATAAATAAATGTAAACATCATGATATTCAACAAATCATAATCTAGTAATAGAGAAATGTGAAATTAAGTGAAACAATAATCACACAATGTAATGTAATAAAGTATCAATAATAATTATAGTCATAAAGTGATATAACATATGTAAAGGATGTATTAGTGCCCAAAATTGCAATGATGAAATTGGGCTCTTGTCAAGTATAAACTCACAAGTCCTCAACCCAAGTCCTATTTTCCAGTGTTCCTTCAAAAGGTTAAGTTTCATGTTAATTCAGTCTTTACTCAATGTATGATGGTGTATTTTTTTTAGGTATTTGGCCTACCCAAAATTTCCAAAATTTTATTTCCTTCAAGCGTTTTTCCCATGTAAAAGTTATGAAGGTTTATTTCCTTTAGCCATTTTTCCTGTGCAAAAATATTGAGAAAATTATATGTTTCAACCAAAGTGTTTGCAAAAATCCTTAAGGCCTATTTGTTTTGGACATTTTATCCACTACAAAATGTTTGAGAGTTGAATTATTGTGGACATTTTGTTCACATAAAAAACTCAAAAAAATTCCATTGTTTTGAGAAGTGTAAAGTTTAATTTCTTTTAGAAAAATACAAAGCTCAATTTCTTAAGGGAAATTATTTCAGATAAAATGACCAAAATAATTATCCCAGTAAACTACCATAGAATAAAATCCTTGAAAAAAATTTATGGTCCAAAAGGGATGAAAGAGCAAGATTATTAGGGAATAAGAATGTTGAAAACCAAAATGCCAAATGCAAATAAGAATGTTGAAGACAAAAATCCTAATGAGTGAAGTCCTAAACAAAATTTCCAAATTGCATAATTAATGAGATCATAGACATCATTGATAGGTATGTAGATATCAATTTTAAGACACATAAAGTAGTTGTTTGGGTTCAAATGTTTTGAGACAATCATGTGATCATCAAATTTAGGCCCTGTGAGGTATCCATTTGAGTTTAAATAGAGGTAAATCTGATGACATGCATTTTCTCAGGTAAGGATGAGGAAATGGTGATTGAATATTCAAATCATTGAAGACCCTACAAGAGAACATGAGATTGAGAAGTGTCAATATATCAAGAAAGTAGCAATAGATCTAATGGTGAGAAAATTATGTCAAAAGGTCAAGAAGCATAAGGTGCCACCAAATATCTCAATAGTGATAAAGGAAATAAAGACTATTTGTAAGGTACACAAGAATCCTATGGGGCTACCAAGTGACATATCCTCAAGGCCAAGTATAGGAAATATCTAATAATGCTCCACCCCTTGGATCATGATATGATGGACTGCATTTACTCACTCGATCCAAATCTAATGGTCCATAGCTAAGGTTTAAAATCTAAGGACCCTATGAACAAATGTGAAAATGATAGGTGGCATAGTTGTGTTCCATGAATTAGAGATTGAACATCTCACACAAGATCAATAGCTCATGTTTTCTCAAGTAGACATGATCCAATGGTGTGAGCTAAGATGGATTTTTCAAAGGGCTTAAATTACATGAGGAAATGATAAGTGTCCAAATTGAATCCAATTATTTTCCGTGGTCACTTTTGATCCCCATAAATGCCCAATTATATTTGATGTGGCATACTAAATGTCAGTATGTGGTAAGCTTTGGTTTAAATGCTAAAATTGAAGGTTCTTTCATGGATGTAGTAATGATTCAAAGAATAAAAGAATATATGTGGGCCACCACAAATCATATTTTAAAAATTACCATGCATCATTTTCTATTTTTATCACAACTAAATCTTTTTGATTGAAATCATCACAAGGTAATGTGATTTATTTTGTGTGCACAAAGGGGAGGGCATTTATCTAGATGTATCTAGCTATGCAAACAAGTGGTCCAGGGAATCTACAGGGAGTTCCACATAAATAAAAATTTCTTGCTTTCCCTCCACTATGAATATTTTCCTTGCACCTTGTTTGAAAGCATTTTCACCCAAGAAATCAAAGGATGTGCTCCAAACATTCATCATTTTTCATAGATAAAATTAGAGTTATGATTTTTCTTGCAAATTAATGAAAATTTTAGGTGTGGTAAGGGAATATTTTTTGGTTGGAAGCATCTTCGTAGAATTTAATGTTTATTTTAAAAATTTCACCCATAGTCCAAGATTTAAAATGTATAAATAGAAGGTTTGTCTTCTATTCAAGGAGGATAATTTCCTTTCATTGTTTTTCCTCATTAGTATAGTCTCTTCCCCATTTTGGGATCACTACTATGTGCATTTTATCTCTCTTTCTAAGGTGGTTGTAGTTTTACAACCATTAGTAAGCTCCGAGAGCATATTTATATGTCTCCCCTACTCAACATGGAACAAATTGATCATGGTTATCCCCATAGCAGCATTTTGAAGCATTGATGTGTGTAATATTTTCCTATAACATTAACAAAAATTCTTGTGGATCTATGATATTTTCTATTGATGAAGTGTATAAATATACTTTAAAAATGTGGTTGATTGGACATCTTGCTCTCTACTCATTACTAGTTATCTTCAACCTAAAGCTAGATTATAAATCCCTTTCTATGTCATGTTTGGAAATAAGTTTTTGAAGAACTTGTTAGGGAACCTTAGGTTTATGGATTGAATGGTAAAAAACATGTGATAATTTAGTTTCATTGTATGTTCTATAATTTCAAGTATTATTTAGGTATTTATATTTCATTAGAACTGATAAGTGCAAATCACTCATGATAGTTCCATTAGATTACATTTAAGTTTCCTACATCTTTGCAATAGGTGATTTCATGAATGTTGAAATAATCCCTATTGTTTGAAGACAAATGACATACCACTCTCCATTTTATAATTATCCAACTATTATACCTTATCTTACCCTACATATAAGACACTTTGTTGTATACTATAAGTGTTATTTGTCTACATATGCATCAAATATTAAATAATTAACATGTGTCTCTATTTTGTGCTTCAAATACTAGAATTCTAGTCTTCCTTTCATCCCCTCATTATTGAAAATTTCTTTTGAAATGAATATTGTAGTCACTTTCCTATCTATCTTTAGTAGCTTGCATATGACCTAGAACATTTGTTTACTTCATGTGACAACCTTTCTCAGGTGAAGTGAATGAGTTTGATTGTGTTCTAGTGATATTTGTTGTTATTTGTGACCAAAAACCCCATGGACAATTAATTGTATAATCTCTCCATGTGAGAAAGCTACCCCATAGGTCCTCTCACCTTGGTTTAGGTAGAGCCAAAAGAAGTGAGCTGACCATATCTTTTGTAGGTGCCTCCTAATCATTTTATCTATTCGATCCATTTTTGATGCCAAAAAATACCCTCACTATAATGGGATATCATTAGATTTCTCATCTTTGTTTGCCATTTTATTCAAGTGTGCAAGGTCGAGTGATAGAGGTGTATAACTAAGAACCAACAAGATGCATCTATAAAAATTTATAAGATGCATGAAAATTTAAAAGTTTTATGATTGGTTTTAATTTTAAAAATAAATGCCTATTTTCACTACAAGTCCATTGGAATCATACAAGACATGACTTTCTTGGATAGAGTGGATTTTTTCAATGTCAAATTTATGAGCCTGAGGTAGTATCACAAATGTAATTACATCTATAAGTGATAAAATATATGTTATACAACTCAATAAAATACACTTTTGAAATATATTTGATATGAAATTAGATATGAAGAATTATTATATATATCGAGGCATAACTCAAATGAAGTATATGAACTAGACATATCATTCATAACAATTTATTTTTTATTTTTTTGAAGTGTGACATTTTTTCATATTTTTGAATATATGAAATAATTATAGTTTAAAATTCAAACAAAACATACAAGGGATGTGAATACTTTAACAATTGATGAAGATAAATATTATTTAATTTTATATATTGTATCTTGTCAAATTCCCTTAGATCATGGGGATTGTGATCATCATACCATTGATGCTCTATAATTTTATGCTTATATTTTTCATTTTTATTAATGTCATAGATGGAGATATCATGTTTTCCTATTTTTCATGAATCCTCATGTATGGTTCTTATAAAAATCAAATTTGAGCCTTGGTAATCATTTTTGAATCTATAATTATCATCAATGACACAATAAATAATACAAATTGTACAACTTCAAAATTGAATGTAATAAAGTTTCATAACTTATTAACTGTATCTTTCAATTAAATAGAACATTTTTTACATAATGTAGCACTTATTTTAATGCATATTTTCATTAAAATAATAATTGTGTCCACAAATTTGGGACGTGTCAAATATTGTAATTTGTGCTATTGAATCTCAATAATATATAACTTTCTGTAATGTATAGTTAACATGACCTATATGGTGAATAAACAAAAGTGTATATACATTTGTATTTGTGCGCACATATATTTTTACATTATGTCTATATTCATTTTTAATAAACTTCTGAATACTCAAAGGATTCCTTCTTATATGGTTGTAATTTTGGTCTATTTGATCTTGATTATGAGCCTTAGTAGTTGGTGAATAAATACAAGTGTACATACATTTGGATCTATGTACACATATATTTCTAATTTCTTTATATACTCATTCTGAATAATAATTTGAATATTCAAAGGATTCCTTCTTAGATTCTTTTAATTTTTGTGTATTTGATCTTGATGATGAGCCTTAGTAGTCGGTAGTATGGGTTACATAATAGTAATAGTGCATTTATCATTTTATTTTTGGGTTTTTTTTTCTAATTTTGAACATGTATTAATAGCATGTCCTTTTATTTTGGAAAAATGATTAAAGGGTTTTCCCTCTCTATTTGATAATCTTCTAGTAGATCTATGCCTTACTATTGGTAAAATAAATAATTTTCTATTGAGAAACATATATAAAATTACATGTGGTCTATCCTTTGAATAGTTATTTTGGATTCTAGTAAATATCTCTATATCTATGAATTACACATTATTTAATAAATTTACAATGCCTATAATGCATTATTTGATGGATTGTGCCTCGTGTGCTTTAGAAATACTAGATATGAATAAAATGTTAGTCCATGGTACTCCTGATTATTTTATATCTATATTGAAAAACATATTATTATTTTTATATACATTTAAAATCAATTTTTTTTTTCATTTATCAGCATTTAATGAAATCTTTCACTTTGAATCATATTTGTATTCACCTACATCAATTGATGTAAAATTTAAAACAAACACATAATTATCAATGTTCATGTGAATTTAATATTATGTATTTATTAACTGATCAATAACATCATACCCCTTATATTTATTATTATGTCCCATAGGATTTGGTTTAGTATGGAAAAGGATTGTTTATGTTTATTAATCATGTCTTTTTTCTGATGATCCACCCAAACTTATCTAGTAACAATAATTTAGACCAAAATATATATTATAAACCTAAGTAAAATATTAGAGGTGGCATATGACTGAAGAAATTTGTGACTTATGAGAGTAAGAGGAATAAAAGGAACCATTTGAGTCCTTTGAGATCTATTAGTAACACATGATAACTCAAACTAAGCCATGCAATAATAAGCTTCTTATAACTCGTCACTATTAACCTTTTGATTGATATGGGACTTCATATCTTATTGTAAATTATGCATTAATGAAATTACATTAAATTTAAATATTTTTCCCATTAGAGCTAAACAACATGTAAATTAGACCTAAAAATTGGATGAATAAACAATAGGCAGATTTAGTCGTTATGATCATGATTACTATGGAAAATAGAAAAATAATAATCTTCAAACCTAACAGATCTTCTAAAATTATTGAAGGGTATCCCTAGGAGAAATTAGGGTTTTCTAATATTAAAAAGTAATCAAGTTCACCAATATGTTTTGTATAAATTTTTGATTAGATAATAAACCTAATCTAACTTAAGAATTTTTTTGCATATAAGATATGTAATAAATCAAAAAAATAGATTTAAAACTTTCCATATATAGAAATGTGATAAATAATTAAAGTAATGAAGAGGAATAGATTAAAATATAAAATTGGATATGCATGACTGTGATTTTGATTGTATGGTTGTACGAGATCAGTATGAAGCAGGAAGAGGGTTTTACATCTACCAGAGATAAGTGAATGATATTTGGACAAGGGTATGCTTTGTTGGAATATTTATAGTGCACTAGTGATTGGTACATTTTTTTAATATCTATGTAAAATATGATAGGTGATCCTTCATCTATAGGTCTCATGTGATAGTTTATAATTTTTCAATTTAGTTTAGAAGCCATTGTGTAATTTATTATTCACATGGAACCTTAGATCAAGATATCATTGGTAATAAAATAAATAAATGGTAAGAGGGGTTTAATGGCTAAAGTTATGTTTGACCTGAACACCCCCTGTGTTGAGCACTTACTGCATACTAAGACTTTTAAGAGTGATAAAACTCAATGTAATTATCCCATGCTACAGTGATATGTATAAAATACTTGTGTAATGTTATATGATGGTGAAATATTGATGTAATAATGTGCTTCAATAATGGCTTGTAACCTTAGAGGAATACTTAGACTTAGGCCAGGGATAATCAAAATATGTGGAATTGTAAATGGGAAAAATAGGTGCTTTATTTTCAAAGTGAAATTAGAATATTTACGGTGTTTGTAATATATAATCCTCTTTCCAACCGGTGAAAAATGGAAAGGAAAATATTCTTCTATATTGGTCTCTTGTAAAATTCCTCAAATATGACTTGATAAACATGTGTAATGACTTTTAAGATGAATTTGAGTTTGATAAATTAGTAATTTTTTGGACAAGGATCCATCCATGGATTTAAACACTACTAGTGAGTGGGATCATCCAAAAGGAGTGAAATTTTATGAGGATTAGAAGTAGATAAAATGAAAATGTGGATCATTATAATAATGAGATTAGGATATTTTAAATGAGGAATAGGGGTATATAGTATCATAATTTCTTAAGGACAAACAAAATCTACATAAATGTGGAGAAATAATATTTAATAATTATGGATTAACCATGATCTAAGTACTTATAAAAATATGGTCACAAGTGTATTCTTTCATTTGATGTAAATTTTAGTGAATAAATTTACACCACTTATATTCTATTCATGGTTAAAAATTTAAAATAATAGAGTAGAAGAAAGAGAGTTGCCCCACGCTTACATATGTTGAGTAGGATTGGATGTATGCCACATGTTGAAATATGATTCATCTAAACATGTAATGAAATATGTATAGATTAGTCCTTAATTAGTATTAAAATATGAATGAAAATAAAATAAACTTATCTATCAAATAAAAAGGAATTAATACACTTGTTTGGATACATTAACTATTATGTTTTATTGTGCTAAACTAGTGACTATAGAAGTTAGGTCACATTGAGATCTCTTTTCATTCATAAAATTAGATTGGATGGTGGATGTCCTAATCCTCATTGAAATGTGAGTGTTGTTAAGAATATAAAATGTTTAAGAATCCATCATAACATATATTGAGGTAGTATAAATGCATACAATCTCATTAAGAACTCTAATAGATAAATTTGATGTGAATTTGGAGTAAAAAATTGTGTTAAAAGAGTGAATCAACCACTACATAAGGAATAAGATTCATTCTAGTGATAAAATAGTTATCTCTAAGTCTATTTTATATAACATAGATAATGGCATATATTATGATTAATCTTTTAAAAAATGGAGTAAATAGACTAAGAAAGTGATAATGTATCATCCACATGCCCTAATTTGATATTTGAGTTGATGGATTCAAATAGCCTGGTAATACCACTTTGACTTTTTAGTAAAATTATGTAATATTATGAAACATTTATGATGCATGATGCTCCTAATTTAATAAAAAAAATATGATATGATATTTTTTATAAATATGAAAACACTTTATAATTACATTCTAGAAACTCTTCTACATCCTAAATGAAATTCTAAAAAAATTATTTTATAATTATTTCAATGAAATTGTGCTATTCTTGACAAACCTAGCCTACTTTATTGTCCAAATAGAGTGTTGTTATCTAAATGTACATTTTTGGTGGAAAATAGGCATGAATTATGAAAAATCAATTAAAATATGTCATTTCATGTATTTTTAATGGACTATTTGAACTTAGTCTCTAAGACAAGGTACTATGTATGCCCCATATTTTAAGGTGAGTTTTGAAGCCTATACAGTAACTTAGCTAAAAATAAAAGGCTAAGTGAAAATATGGTATATAAAATATTGAAATATGGGTAATAGAGACATAAATAGATATCATGGCATCACATTTATAATATAATAAAATTATAATGTATGATATATGTGGTGTATAGCCTACATAGTGTCATTTTTAGATAGATGTTAGAAATAAAGAACACAATAAGTAATGGTCATATTGAAAATGTGAAACTTATATAGAATAAATCAAGGAGGATACATGATATTAATGAAGGAATAAAATTACTAGGAATATTCATTATATCTTTCATTGAATAAAAATAAAATTGAAATTACTAAGCAAACAATGTCATGGCCATGACAGACTACAAAAATGTAATAGAAAGCTAAGGGGTCACATTTAATGGACATGTCTGAGTTTCAATTACATGCATAAAATAATAAAATGTTTCTTATAATTAAATATAAGGACATGTCTAAATTTCTACAATTCAATAAACTTTAATAAAACATAACACACAAAGCAATAAATCAAACCTGAAAATAATGCATGGTTAAGTCGAGTGATGTTTATATAACTAATTTGAAGCATCATGATAATAAAAATTATAGGTATATAATATTATATCAATGTGAAATTAATTTTTAAAATAAACTTTTAATTTAATTTATTGAAGTATGAATAATATGGAAATTCATAGAATGATATAACCTATAAAAAGAATGCCCTCAATGAGCTTCGTGATATGTAAAAAAGTTGTATAAATATTTTGACTGGTTTAAATATGAATAATTAGATCATTTTTTCACTGGGATAAGTCCATTAGAATCAAAAAAGAGCATAATGTGTCACTATATGGGTTAGAGTTGTTTTGTCTTTGTAAAACTTCTATGTTTGAGATAAGACCACACCCTAAAACTGCATCTAGAAGTGACATGTTATAAAAACCACTCTAGTAAGCTTTGGAAACATATTTTATATAAAAATAAATATAGATAATTACTACACATATTTAATCACAAATTAAATTATGTAAATGAACATGACATATAACGCATGTGTCCCAATTTTTTTTTTTTTTGAAATGTTATATCTTTTTTTTTTAATATATGAGACCATGATATTGAAAAATTAAAACAACACATCCAATAAGTGCATATAATATTAATATGGATTTGGTGGTATAATATCAACTTATGCATATAGAATCTTGTCAAATGTGCATAAATCATCCTCATTACATGATGATCATACCACTCATGTTTTATAATTTTAGATTTACCTTCTATATTTTTATAATCTTGTGGAGGTATATAACATGTTTTTATAGCTTGTAGGAATCATCATGTGATTTTTTTATAAGAATAAACATTTATCACTCGTTATCATTTATGAGCATATGATTCTCATCAATACCGTCATAGAAATATGAATTATAGTATCTTCTAATTTTCATTTAATACAATGTTGTAACTTGTAAACTATAACTTCTATTTGATATAACCATTATTAACCGAATGTATCATATATATGATTCCCTATTTACATAACAATAATTATTGTGTCCATAACATCGCGGTTATAAATGGATAACATTATCCTATGTCCTATAGAATCCTCAAAATATTTAAACATTTTCAATTCATATTTACCATGACGTATAAGCTATATAAATTCAAGTTTACATACATTTGGATCTTTGTCAACACTATTTTTTAGATTCTATCTATAATCATTCTAAATAAAAATATTATTAGTCAAAGGACCCCTTATTATATTCTTTTAATTATTGCTTATTTTATGTCGATAATGAGCATAAGTAGGTGATAACACAAGCTATATAAAATAAATAATTCATTTCTCATTACATTTATATATATTTAATGTTGTAATTTTGAGAAATGGTCATTAGCGTGCCCATTATTTTATGAAAATGAAGAAAGGGTTATATTTTATGTTATTGTAGGATGATAACTAAAGTAACATTTATAACATAACATGTGATCTATATTTTGCACTAGTAACTTTGATTCTAATAAGTGGTTCTATATCCATGATTTTTGAATTATATATTAAATTTGTGACCATAACTTGTTAATACCTATAATGCATTAGTCTATGTATTTTTTTCCTACTACCTATATACTATAGATTTTAAAATTGTGTATGTCCATGGTATACATAAAATATAATATTATGTGTAGTATCCTTATTTCAACACATATTTCTTCCTTTATCAACATCATAAATACTTTTTCCCTTTATATGCATTCACCATAATGAATTCATTTGAATCATTTATGTATTCACTTGTACCAACTATTGGAAAATTAAAACCACAAAAACAATCATGAATGTGCATATTCAATGTATTTGTGTGATGATAATAGCTAGGATGAGAATTATCATCAACATATTTTGTAGATATGAAATATAGATCTTTTAGATTTATTAATAAATGTAAATCCTTCATATCATCATACTAGTATACCATTTAGGTGAAAGTATTGTATTTTAAGAATTCATAGACATTAGTTGTGGACTCTATCTATTGGATTAACCAACCTCATATGTATGATTTTGATCTATAGGTATTATATCTCATTTTATCACTATGGTAGACTGAGGTTCTTTTAATTATGATTAATTTTAAGATGTAAATTATATAATATTGTAATATCTAAATACTTGACTATTAAAAATACACATTCATGCAAAATTAAAAGGTAAGCATTCCATTTAATTTATCCATCGACTACCCAATACTAAAATATATGGAAAATGATAATGCATGTCTTGAAATGGGTTAGATAATAATATATGACCCATCCTAATATCAAAATTGATAGATTCCAAAGATTGATGAGGATCATCAAAAAAACCTTTATATTATTATGTATTTTGAACATAATTCATATTAATACACATTGTAATAATGAGAGATTTTAAATATTCAAACCTAGATAGTTATCTATGTATACCCATTTCATTTTTGTACATTTAATTTGAAATTCTATAAACAAAATAAAATTTTGATGAATAATAGAATGAACAGGGAATAAACAATTTAAAAAGTATATAACATTATCAATATCCTTAAAAATAGTTATAACAAATAGAAAATGGTAAGTCTCTATATAACTAGGCATAAGTGTCTTATTCAATGCCTAATATAAAATATCCTTCAAAAATCTACTTTTTTCAATTAATTATAACAATGAAATCTATGATATTGTATTTGTTAAGTGATTAATGATATAATACCATTTATATTCATTAAGGGATACCATTGGATGTGGTTTTATATGGGGTTGTATTTCTTGATTTTATTAATTTTTCCTTACCTTATGAGGCACTTGACCTCGTTAGGTGTTGACAACTTGGGCTGCATGATCTAATATGAGCCTAGAGTGAATAGAAGAGTTAGGATATGATCTAAGATGGTTTTTAGGAATAGGATAAGGAAGAACACATGTAACAAACCTATTGGGATGTAACTAGAAATATATGATATTGTTTGTAAATTAAACACATATACTATAAATAGATTACACCATGAGAATCCAAGCAATGACAATATAAAATACTCTAATTATGATAACTTTAAATTAGCATGTGACATTTAATATTCACTAATCACTTATCAACATATGAAACACATCATAACTAATATGGAATTTAATTACAAATGCCAACTATAGATGGTACAATGGTAAAACATTATTCCCTTAACTATTGGTGTGTCTAAGGATATGTATGGTTGACTTGTGGCTTACATACCTCTTTTATTTACATGTTACATTTCTCTATGTTCTTAGATAGGTCAGCCTATGGAATAAACTTGGATAATTAGACTGTATATAGGTGGTAGTGGTTAGTCTTTATTCATTATATATAAAACTAATGTGTATAAGTAGGTGTTAACACAAGCTATATACAATAAATAATTCATTTCTCATCACATTTATATATATTTAGTGTTGTAATTTTGAGAAATTGTCATTAGCATGTCTGTTATTTTGTGAAAATGAAGAAAGGGTTATATTTTATATTATTCTAGGATGATAACTCAAGTAACATTTATAACATAACAAGTGATCTATATTTTGCACTAGTAAATTTGATTCTAATAAGTGGTTTTATATCCATGATTTCTGAATTATATATTAAATTTGTGACCATAACTTGTTAACACCTATAATGCATTTGTCTATGTATTTTTTTCCTACTACCTATATATTATAGATTTTAAAATTGTGTATGTCCATGGTACACCTAAACTATAATATTATGTATAGTATCCATATTTCAACACATATTTATTCCTTTATCAACACCATAAATAGTTTCTCCCTTTATATGCATTCACCAAAATGAATTCATTTGAATCATTTATGTATTCACTTGTACCAACTATTGGAATATTAAAACCACAAAAACAATCATGAATGTGCATGTTCAATGTATTTGTATCATCATAATAACTAGGATGAAAGTTATCATCAACATCTTTTGTAGATATGAAATGTCGATCTTCTAAATTTATTAATAAATGTAAAGTGTTCATATCATCATATTAGTATACCATTTAGGTGAAAGTATTGTATTTTAAGCATTCATAAATGTTAGTTATGGACTTTATCTATTGGATTAACCAACCTCATATGTATGAATTTGATCTATAGGTATTATATCTCATTTTGTCACTATGGTAGAGTGAGGTTCTTTTAATTATGATCGATTTTAAGATGTAAATTCTATAATATTGTAATATCTAAATACATTATTAAAAATACACATTCATGTAAATTAAAAATTAATAATTTCATTTAATGTATCCATGGACTACCCAATACTAAATTATATAAAAAATGATAATGCATATCTTGGAATGGATTAGGTAATAATTTATGACCCATCCTAATATCAAAATTGATAGATTCCAAAGATTGATGAGGATCATTATAAAAACCTTTTATATTATTTTGTATTTTGAACGTAATTCATATTAATACCCATTGTAATAATGAGAGATTTTAAATATTCAAACCTAGATAGTTATCTATCAATACCCATTTCATTTTTGTACATTTAATTTGAAATTCTTTAAATAAAGGAAAATTTTGTTGAATAATAGAATGAATAGGGAATAAACCATTTAAAAATTATATAACATTATTAATATCCTTAAAATTAGTTATAATAAATACAAAATGGTAAGTCTCTATATAACTAGGCATAAGTGTCTTATTCAATGCCTAATATAAAATATCCTTCAAAAATGTAGTTTTTTCAACTAATTATAACAATGAAATCTATGATAGTGTATTTGTTAAGTGATTAATGATATAATGCCCTTTATATTTTTTAAGAGATACCATTGGATGTGGTTTTATATTGGGTTGTATTTCTTGATTTTATTCATTTTGCCTTACCTTATGAGGCACCTGACATCGTTAGGTGTTGACAACTTCGACCACATGATCTAATATGAGCCTAGAGTGAATGTAAGAGTTAGCATATGATCTAAGATGGTTTTGAGGAATAGGATAAGGAGGAACACATATAACAACCCTATTGGGATGTAACTAGAAATATGTGATATTGTTTGTAAATTAAACACATATACTATAAATAGATTACACCATGAGAATCTAAGCAATGAAAATATAAAATAATCTAATTATGATAACATTAAATAAGCACTTAAAATTTAATATTCACTAATAACTTATCAACATATGAAACATATCATAACTAATATGAAATTTAATTACAAATTCCAACTATAGATGGTACAATGATAAAATGTTATTCCCTTAACCATTGTTGTGTCTAAGAATATGTATGGCTGACTTGTGGCTTGCATACCTCTTTTATTTACTTGTTACATTTCTCTATGTTCTTAGATAGGTCAACCTATGGAATAGCCTTGGCTAAGTAGACTATATATACGTGGTAGTGGCTAGTCTTTATTCATTATGTTGAGTATTTTACTATTAGTCCATTATTATCAAGGTTTCCTCCTCAAAGTGGCTTTGATATATTTATATTTTGCCACCAATTATTGATATGTGATATCTCATATTTGATTATTATATACGATATTATATCATTATATGTGAACATATAAGTAATTCCATTATAGTTAGTATCAAAGCTTTGATTTAGGAATGTTTTTTGTGGCATTTTTCTTTAGATCTGGCATGTCGTGGCTTCTAGGAGTGGTGGGAGCAAAAAACAAAACTTATAATCTAGGAAGACTTGATTTTTTTTTCATTGTAATATTGCTTGAAATTCATTTTTCATCACAACAACATTTACTATTGGTATAGTTTTTGGTACCAAATTTTTTACCCTAGTGCACAAAGGTAGTCATTGTATTCATCTTGACAAGGTGATCACAATGGTACCATCTCCTGGTATACTTTTTTGGGGATAGAAATCCTCCTAGGGTTTGGGTACTTAAGGAAGAAAAAGGGGGAAAGAAACTCCTAAGACTCCTACCACTGAAATGGAATCTAAAACTTTAGATTCAATGATTTATCAGTTTCAAGCATATATAAATAACTTGAAGAGGAACGATGACTTTATTGTAGTCAAAGATGATGTTTCAAGGATGCATAGAGAGATTAATGTGCTTCACAATGAATTTTATAATATTACTATGCAATTAGTTATCGTTACTTCTAAGTTTGAGCCCAATAACCCTCCACTTCAAAATTTAAATCCTCCTCTCAATAACTTCCATGCTGGTATGAAACTAATGTTGCAAAAAGTGGCCATGTGTAAGTTCAATGGTAAGGATCCTTTCACTTAGATTACCAAAATTTAGAATTTATTAGAGTTGTATCAAACCCTAAATTCTTAGAAGATGATAGTGGCATCTTTGTATCTCGAACCTGAGCAATTTATTTGGTATCGTTAGTTTTATGCCCAAAATAAAAATAATGGTGCTCCTATTATATGGTCTATTTTCATTAAGGATTTTTTACCTCATTATCATAATAATGTCTCTGAGAACTATTTAACCCAATTAACCAAGATATGGTAAATAGGAACTATGAAGGATTATATTCATTAGTTTCATAATCTCTCTTTATGGGTGGAAGATATCACTAAGGAAAATTTGATTGATCTATTTTTAGGTGGCCTCAAATATAGCATCCAATTCAAGGTTAAAATAATTAACGCTACATTTTTATCAAAAGTTATCCCTAAGGCACATATGATAGAAGAAAAAGAGATGGTCAAAAGGAAAAATTTCACTACTGGTCATGATTATAACTTTCCAGCACCATCATTTCCATAGCCCACCAGATTAACATAATGAAAAATTAAGGAGAAGAAAAAAAAGGGTTGTTTTATGGTTGTGATAGAAAATGGAGAAAAGACCATCGTTGTCCTAAAAAGAAGTTGTTTTACACTCAAGGTGCCAATGATAATGAAGATGATGAAGAAGTTAATGATGAGGATGAAGAATTTCCTGAGGGGGAATCTAAAAACTCTCATCCTATTATTTATTGTCATGCCATTTTAGGTATTAGTACACCCCAAACTATTAAGGTGATGGGTTTCCTTAAGATATAGAAGGTCACTATCTTGATTGAATTTGGGAGCACAAACGACTTCATCCATAGTAAGTTGGCTACTCATTTAAACTATTTTATTTATCCAGCTCTAGAATTTTAATTTATGAGTGTAGATGGTTGTATTTTTAGTTATTTAGGTAAATGTCATAGTATTAAGTTGGCCATGGAAGACTAATTATTGGATTCTCCTATGTTTGCTATTCCAATGGGTGGAGCCAATGTTGTTCTAGGAGTTAAGTGGCTCACCACTTTGTGCACTATTGAGATGAATTTAAAAGAATTATTCATGCATTTTCATTATGAAGATAGGACATTTGAACTAAGGGGATTAATGTCTAAATCTTGACAACTTGTTAGTTCCCATCCAATGACAAATATTCTCTGTAAAGGTACTAAGGGATTTGTAGCTCACTTATTTTCCATGAAAGTATGGCCAACTCAACCATCTCTACCTCTTGACCTAAAATAAGTGATTGATGCCCATTCTATTATTTTTGGTCACATGCCAAAAGGAATTCCACCCAGGTACATACATGATCATTCTATGACACTTATTTTTGGTAGTACACCACCCAACGTCAGATCATATAGTTATCCCTATGCCTAGAAAAGTTAAATTAAAAAGATGGTATAGGAGATGTTGGATGTGAAAATCATTCACCACAACCAAAGTGAATATTATTCACTAGTTTTCATGGTGAGAAAGGAAGATGACACTTGGAGGATGTGTCGTAACTATAGACAACTTAACAAGTACACTATCAAAGATAAGTTTCCTATTCCTATCAGTGATGATTTTATAGATGAATTGAATGGTGCTCATTATTTTACCAATTTAAATCTATTTTCTAGGTATCATCAAATCTAGATGCGTGATGAAGACATACACAAAATTGCTTTCAAGACTCATGAAGGCCATTATGAGTTTCTAGTTATGCTTTTTAGTCTAACAAATGTACCATCTACTCTTCAAAGTTTCATGAATACTATTTTTTAGCCATTTTTTAAGAAATTTGTTATGGTATTCTTTGATGATATCTATATTTACAGTAAAATTTGGGAAGGCCATTTGCAACATGTGAAACATGTACTCTCAATTTTGAAACAAAATCAATTGTATGCCAAACCTTCCAATTTTACTTTTGGGGCTTATGAGGTTGAATATTTGGGTCATTTGGTGTCTTATGAAGGAGTATACATGGATCCTAAAAAAATCTAAGTAATGCTAGACTGAACAATTCATAAGATACTCAAGAAACTATAGGGATTTTTGGGGCTTATTGGTTAATATCACATGTTTGTCAAAAATTATGGTAGTATTGTATCTACACCCACCTATTTGTTAAATAAATACTCCTTTTAGTGGACTGATATAGCTACCAAAACATTTGAATAATTGAAATTGGATATGTGCACTACTCCAGTATTAGCCACTCCTGATTTTTCCAAGACTTTTCTGGTTGAATGTGATGCATCTGAATATGGTATGGGTGCTTTACTCATGTAATAAGGAAGACCAATTGAATTTGAAATTAATCAACTAAAGGTTAAAATTCAGCATAATCCTATTTATGAAAAGGATATGATGGCCATTTTTCATGTAGTCAAATAATGGAGACATCATTTTTAAATAGTCTATAAAAATGACAAGGACAATGTGGTAGTAGATGCACTATCTAGAAAAGATGAATAAATTGAGGCATTTATATCTGCAATAACAATTTTTTAGGAAGATTAGCTAGGTGAAGCACTATATGAATAGGAACATGATAGTTCTACTCATTATTTCATTATTTGAAGCACTATTTGAAAAATTCACATGGAAGGGTAATGCATTATGGTATAAAAACAAATTGTACCTATGTAAGAATTCTCTTCTTAAATAAAAAATACTTCAGGAGCTTTATGCGACTCCAACTGGGGGTCATTCAATATTTTTGAAAACCTATCACATAATCAAGCATTATTTTTTTTGGGAAGGTCTCAAGGGGGATGTCTAGAAATATGTGGTTGAATATGTGACCTATTAATAAAAAAAGGTGAAAACGTAAAAACCCAAGGTATTTTACATCCTTTATCCTTTCCTCTCCAAAATTTAGAAGAGGTATCTATAGATTTCATTATAGGGTTACCAAGATATGATGGTTAAAATGTTATCTTGGTTGTTGTGGATCATCTCGATAAGTATGCTCATTTTTGTTCTTTATCCTAGGCATTTATTCCTAGTAGAGTAGTTGTTGCATTTCTCAATATAGTTCAAAAATTGCATGGGAACCCTAAGATCATTGTTTGTGATAGAGATCTCATTTTTACTAGTATTTTTTTGACTGAGCTATTTTATCTTACCCAGTTGGTTCATAGTTCATCCTATCATCCTCAATTTTATGGACAAATTGAGGTATTCAATAAATGTCTAAAAGGATATCTCCATTGTTTTGTTTTTGATAAATAGGATAAATGGGTTCATTGGCTACCACTTGTAGAATGGTGGTATAATACTTCTATTCATAGTTCTTCCAAAATATCTCTTTTTGTGTCAGTATATGGATACCACCCTCCATCGATCACTTCAACCTTGAAGGTCCATCCTAAATTTTGTGTACTTGAATGACACTTTCACCATCAATAGGAGGTCCTTGTATGTTTACATAAAAATTTAGCTTTGACTGAGAATCACATAAATAAAAAGGTAGATCAACATAGAAGTGAGAAGAATCTTGACATTGGTGTTTGGGTCTTTGTTTACTTATAGCCTACAAATAAATGCCATTAAAGCAACAAAAAAGGATAACAAGTTGTCCCCTAAGTTTTATGGGCCTTATCAGATCTTGCAAAAAATTGGTAGTGTGGTTTATAAGTTAGAGTTTCCTTCATCCACTGACATACATCCAATATTTTATGAATCATGCCTGATTAAAGTCATTGTACAAAGAGTTACCATTCAAATAGAATAAATAGAATTGGATGAGGAAGGTAGACTTGTTATTAATCTTAAGGAAATCTTTCACAAGTGCATCAAATACTTATATTCTCAAGAAATTACAAAGTACGTGATCAAATGGAAGAATTTGTCATGTGAAGATGCCACTTTGGAGGATGAAGCATTTGTGCAGCAACATCTAGAGTTTCCACAACATTAAAGACAATGTTGTTTTGAAGGGGAGGGGATTGTTATTCCCTTAACCATTAGTGTGTCTAGGGAAATGTGTGGCCCACTTGTGACTTACATATCTCCTATATTTAGTTGTTAGATTTCTCTATGTTCTTAGATAGGTTGGCCTATGGAATAACCTTGGATAAGTAGACTATATATAGGAGGTAGTGGTTAGTCTATATTCATTATATTTTCTATTCTACTATTAATTTATTATTGTTGAGTTTTCCCCTTGAAGTGGCTTTGCTATATTATCCATTATTTTGTTTTTTTGTCAATTATTACTGTGTGATCTTTCATATATACTTATTCTATGCAAACATCTAAGTAATTTCATTACATACAACCACTATTAAAAAAGTAAAAATAAGTAAATAATTATATGACATAAAATTAATGTATAAATAATAAATAAAATAAAATACAATGTACACATATAATATATATAGTTCCCTAGGGCATGACTTCCCTTGACTCTCTAGTATCTGTGGCAAATTTCAAGAATCATTTTAAAATTGGTACTATTGTGGAGATGTAGATAATCATCTAAATAGTTTTACACACCAACCATGGACAAATGATTCCCCATGCTAATACCATCTAAAAATGAATCTTCCTTCATGGATGAGTAGATAGTGATGGTATTGGAATCTAGATAGACAAGCTAGTACCTATGTGTTATATGATTCCTAAAACTAAACATGTAGTGCATGATATAAAATATTTTCTATTGCAAGATACCTCACAAACATTTAAATCATACTCTTTAAATGAATCACTAAACATACTTTGTCCAATAGTATTTAAGAATAATAAATAATAGTGATCTATAGATCAATTAAAATTCATACACACCATTTGACTAGATTGCATTCAACTGATATTATGATGCTAGTAAGCTAGTGAGGTCCATCTCACTACTTAATCAGTATCAACAATGACAGATTGGTTAACATAAGATTAAAAAAATATATATTCATATAATTTACATCCTACTGGAAATCATATCACATAACATGCTAAGCATAAGAGTAATAAAAAATCATATATTTATTCCATCAAACCTTTAAATGAATCTCACATAATTATCTATCCCATACTAGAAATAATGACATTATTTTATATCATACGGGCAAAATACACATTTAAATATTGATTTTAATTACCATAATTAGTTTCAAAACCTAATAAACCCTACGATAACCCATCTTAGGATAGTCTAGTGTTCTATAGTCAATCATAATAAAGTAGTCTTAAGTAAATATAAACACAAGCTTCTATTCAAGTAACTATATATAATAAAACAAGTCACAAAGTTCATAAAACACATAATATTTTATCGTAGCATTTGGTACAGTATTAGGGGTTGTATGAATAAATACATAGATTCCTAATAACTATAAAAAACAAAATAACCAACACACATACATTTAATCAGTCAAACATAGGTGTGACTCTAGATGTAAAAACTATAGTATGTAACACCAAGGTATAACAAACATTTATACTATATTACGCTATGACATCCCATAATAACATAGTTCAT
This sequence comes from Torreya grandis, assembly GCA_037957365.1. Lineage (NCBI taxonomy): Eukaryota > Viridiplantae > Streptophyta > Pinopsida > Cupressales > Taxaceae > Torreya > Torreya grandis. The sequence continues at coordinate 1,879,004 of JARHVA010001147.1, forward strand.
TATTTATGGACACAACTACACAATTATGAAAAACCAATCCTAAAATTCTAAGAAACAAGTAACCCATTATAACAAACAATAATCTAGTAAGTACATTGTTATGCCACACAAGTATACACTATATTTAAATTTCTTACTGCTAAAACACAAAGACAAACATCATGATGCACTGTTACATATTATATATGTCTAAACATTTGTACATATTAAAACTCTCATAATATGTATTACACATAACTTTTTAAACATGTCTAAATGTGTACTAACAATCATTTATAACATAGGTTAAGGCTTTTATAAGATTTAAAAAACCATTACATCCATGAATCAAGAAAATATAAATCAATTACTACATGCAATTGAACTCTCTAAAATAATATTCCATTCTCAATATTTTACTATTAGTTCTCAACTAGGAAAAAAATAACATTTATTTCAAATGCACCATATAAGGAATTCATAGATTCATTTATGTGTTTATAATCTACATAGTCTATGTATTGCATCTTTATATGCTGCTACATGTTTGACCTTATCGATTTATTTCGTATAATACTAGTGTGCTATAGATACATTAATTTATCTCTACTACCACATATATATATATATATATATATATATATATACATATATATATATATATATACATATATATATATATATATACATATATATATACATATATATATATATATATATACATATATATATATATATACATATATATATATATATATATATATATATATATATATATACACATATATATAAATAACATATATATATATATATACACACACACACACACATATATATATATATATAGACACACACACACACACACACACACACACACACACACACACATATATATATATATATACATATATATATATATATATATATATATATATATATATATATATACATACATACATACATACATATATATATATATATATATACATACATATACATACATATATGTGTGTGTGTGTATACACACACACACACACACACACACACACACACACACACACACACACATATACATACATACATATACATATATATGTATGTATGTATGTATGTATGTATGTGTGTGTGTGTATATATATATATATATATATATATATATATATATATATATATATATATATATATATATATATATATATATATATATATATATATATATATGTATGCATGTATCTACATACATACATACATTTATATATATATATAGATACATACATACGCACACACACACACACACACATACATACATACATACATACATACATACATACATACATACATACATACATACATATATTTAGATCATGCAATAGTATCAACAATGCATATAACATTATTCAATCATTAGTATAGAGATAATGTAACATTACAATAGGAATATTTACCACCACTATTGTTTACACCAATTCCAGTGATATCTATATTAATAATTTATATAATTTTGTTCATCTCACTAATACCATGTAAATCCATTTATATCCATAATTTAAGCATTGACATCAAATGGATATGGTTCATAAGATATATAAAAGCTATGTAATCATAGCTTAGTTTATGATTTGTGTAAATTATCAATGTTTTATCGTAGATTAATATAAATCGCCCAACTTGTTCTATGTGTAAGCTATGATCAAAATGGATTCATGTTTTGTAAAACCACATCTAACATATAATATGCTATATAACCCTTAGAATATTTAATATCATAAATAACATCCTAAAAATGCCATATAGAATATGTTATAATCAAGGTTAATCTCCAAAATAGACTATGTAGTAAAAGTATACTTATAACCATGAATAATATTAATTTGATTATTCATGGATATTAAAAAAGTTACCCAAATCCCTTTAAGGGGATAAAAAAGTGGCTCAATATCACAATATCTATAATCTTATATCAATATTGATCCACTATCAGCTATGTATTGGATCAAATGGCATATCTAGTCATCCATATATTTGGAATATTTCATGTATTTCAAATTATTTGTATTTATGAAATACACATATTTAATGTAATATGGAGTATTTACTACGTATATCCAAAATATGTACATTATAGTTTTTGTGTATTGAGGATAAGCTAGGTCTTATTAAAATATATAATATGTACTACTATGTATTTGGGAGATTTTATGTATTTCAAATTATCTTCAAGAATAATCTAATTATCCTTATTTTTTATAGCCAATTAAATATCTGATTATACTCATGACATTTCATGTAGAACCATGAACAAATTGTTATATAAGCCATGTTAATGAACAAGCTTAGTTTATAATCCATGAACATAATATACAACAACACAAACACAAATGGTTATTTGGTTTAAATAAATCTTAAGATGTAGCCATTGGGTATCTTACTTACTTGCTGCCCACATGAATATGTGCACTATTCTAATCAAGTAAGCTTATCGAGTGATAACAATTATTATGTAATATATATAAACATGCATAAATAATTATGGTTTCAGAACTGTATTAAATAATAAAGGATCACTGTACCTATATAACTCTAAAATTAAATGTTTTGATCACCATATTTAGGTGGTGTAGTATTATATCTGATTACTTACTGCACATTATAATATTTATAATTAGTAATATTTATATACATGGTATGACAATTTATAAATATGTCAGTAGTCTAAACACTACACATAATATTTCTTTTAGATCATCCCCACTAGATCTATGACACATTGATATATACATAATACATACACATCAACATCTTCTAGACATATCCACTAGTACTTAATCAATGATATATACATGTTTTTAGGAATTTAGTAACATAAGGAACTTAGATATATATGCTGAATTTGAAGTGGTCTAAAAAATACATGAATCACCATATTCCTATTATAGAAATAATATACAAAACAATGATTACTATAACATGTGAAATGCCATACTATTAGGTTATTGAATGGATTTTGGTTTAATAGGTAGTATCTACATTCAATAAGTGATTATAATAGGTTTATATTTCTCAATTGAATATACAACAGAAACTTATAAAAATATATATACATTTTATGGATAGTTTTCAGCCCAAAATTTTCAGATTAACATACTCTAGAATTGAATGCATTACCTACCTTGTAAATTGTGATGATGATCTTCTTATATGTTACCATTTTCCCTATGTCTTCTCTCCTTCTCTTTATGATACACCTTCCTTCTTCTAATCCTAATTTTTCCTTTTGGAAAATACGTGTGATATCATTCCACAATCTCCACTCCCATTAAAAGGGTGTGGTTTGTTTCCTTAAAAGATTTTTCTTCCTTTTAATTTTTTTTTCTTTTGTTTTTATCATTTTTTGATATATATATATATATATATATATATATATATATATTTCTTAATTTTAGACTAATTTATTTCTTTTCATTGTCTTAATTTTTTTTATTTTCTTATTCTTTCTCAATGTTATCTCTCAAATGGCT